>NW_020871264.1:27500-31842 GCF_003789085.1 Penaeus vannamei
CACCTGGACAGGCTGAAGGAGAGGGAGTGTGCTCGGAGGTTTGCTGAGACAATCTCTGATCAGTTCACAGCACTTGACAATCTGACAGACCCTGTGCTTCTGTGGGACACCTTCAAGTGCAAAACGCTTGATGCAGCCCAAGAATTGATTGGAAAAGCACTTGACAATCTGACAGACCCTGTGCTTCTGTGGGACACCTTCAAGTGCAAAACGCTTGATGCAGCCCAAGAATTGATTGGAAAACGCCTGAGAGCAAGACAGAATTTAATCTCTCAGGAGACACTGGAAGCCACAGATGCTTGCCGTACGGCTCGTCTGGCAGGGGATCGGGATTTGCACCATTCTCAGGTGCACAGAACTCGTTCTCTGTTTAGAAGGGACAAGGAACAGTTTATTTGGAGTTTTGCTGATGAGGTCTAAGGCCATTTTCTTACAGCTGAGTAATTTGAAGTTAGGGAGGCGATCTCCAAGCTGAAGAGTGGTAAAGCAGCGAGTATTTGCGGCATCCCAGCTGAACTGCTAAAGGCTGGTGGTGAACCTATGGCGTGGGGATTGCATACTGTCCTGACTGCCATCTGGCAGTCCGGTACTGTTCCCTCTGACCTGTTGAGGGGTGTGGTCATCCCTCTCTGGAAAGGGAAGGGGGACTGATGGGACTGCAGCAATCACCGCGACATCACACTGCTCAGTGTACCAGGCAAGGTTCTTGCCCGCATCCTTCTGAGGCGTATTAGAGACCATCTACTAAGGCATCAGAGACTGGAGCAATCCGGATTCACTCCTGGTAAGTCCACAATAGACAGTATCCTTGCGTTTCGAGTCATCGTGAGTTCAGACGTGGGCTGCTTGCAGCCTACATCGACCTCAAGAAGGCGTTCGATACAGTGCATCAGGAATCACTCTGGGAGATCCTGAGACTGAGAGGAATTCCAACAAGGATTATTGAACTAATAGCAAACCTGTATACTGGTTCTGAAAGTGCTGTAAAGTGTGGTGGGGGCCTGTCGAGCTTCTTTCCTGTCAGTTCAGGAGTGAGGCAAGGCTGTGTTCTTTTCAGCACTTGTATGGACTGGATACTAGGCAGAGCTACTGTTCAAAGTCATTGTAGAGCAACACTGGGTAATATTAAGGTCACAGACCTTGAATTTGCCGATGATGTTGCGATTTTATCTGAGTCTTTGGAAACCCTAGTGGTGGCTCTCAATGCATTTAGTAATGGACCAAGACCAAGATCCAGGACTTTGGGGACTTACTAGGAGAACCTGTTCGGTCGGTATGTGCTTGCGGCGAGGACATTGAAGTCACAGAGAGCTTTACATACCTTGGTAGTGCAGTTTATAACTCTGGGCTGTCAGACCAGGAAGTCAGCAGACGGATTGGCCTGGCAGCAGGGGTCATGAACTCACTCGACAAGAGTATTTGGAGGTGCCAGTACCTGTGCAGAAGGACCAAGCTACGGGTTTTCAGGGCCCTGATAATGGCAGTTTTGCTCTACTGTAATGAAACCTGGACATTATCCAGTGCCCTGGAGTCTCGTCTTGACGCCTTTTGTAATAGGTCCTTGCGCCAGATCATGGAGTACTGCTGGTGTGACCATGTGACTAACTAACGGCTGCACCGTGAGACTGGCACAGGGCCTGTTACCTGCACAATCCGAGATCGCCAACTCAGGCTATATGGCCACCTGGCTCGTTTCCACAGGCTGATCCTGCTCATCAGATTGTCTCTGTAAAAGACAAACCTGGGTGGAGGAGGTCGTGGCTTGGGCAGATCGATCAAACCTGTCGAGAAGAGCCCGAGATGGGCCGAGTCCATGCCTGGCGGCTTGTCATGAGGGATCCCAAAAGGTGGGCTATGCGCCCCCGTCGGCGTTAGCTCTTGATGATGATGATGAGGATATATTTATATATATACATGTATATATATATGAAAAAAAAATTTACACATATAAATATATATCTACCTATCTACCTATCTGTCTATCTATCTATCTATCTATCTATCTATCTATCTATCTATCTATATATATATATATATATATATATATATATATATATATATATATATATATATATATATATATATATATATATATATATAATATATATATATATATATATATATATATATATATATATGTATATATATATATATATATATATATATATATATATATATATATATATATATATATATATATATATATATATATATTGATATCTCTCTCTCTCTCTCTCCCTCTCTCTCTCTCTCGCACAAGATCTAATCATCATTACGATCATCACAATAATGATTATAGTGTAAAGCTTATAATATCATAATAATATCGTAATGGTACTATTACTAGTACAACTACTACTTCTACTAACAAATATACACATAATGATAAGGATACAAATACCAGGAAAACTAAGATAAAATTAAATAATTTCTTACAAACAATTTAAAAAATGGACCACTAATACTGTTTCAAAGCCAAATTCCATAATCATAATCAAAGATAAGAAGTAAGAAGATAGTTCAAAGCCTCTCTCTTCATATTCTCCATAGACGTTACCTAATTCTGCTGTCGTTAACTGTAAAGTCAGGACTGTAATACAGTGTAAATTGAGGCACAGCGTTGAAGAACACATTCTAAGGACTTTTTAAAAATGAGTTTATTCAGCAATTACTTAAACTACAGAAAGACATATCTAAAAGAGATATCTACATGATCTACACTATCGTAGTTAAAGGCGTGGGAATTACTTTTAATCTTCGATAGTGAGTAAGCCTCACTTACTGTCACTAGAATTTTATCCTGAAAGCCTTATCTGGATCACAGGAATTACAGAAGAAAAGAATATAGCAGGTCACTTCTTAATGTTAGACAAAAAATATACCACATAGGTATAATGTTCAGCAAAATGATTCAACTGGAAAAGAAAGAAAAAAAAAAAAGTAAACAATACGAACATCTGTCGAGCTCGCTGACAGCCGTGGTCGGTGAGTTGCCAACCCTTTCCATGGGTGCAAAACACGTGTATTATTCCTATCTGACTTTGAAAGCAAACGCAGCATTTCACACGGGATTATTTCAGTCCTGTAAACGGTACCCTTTCTTTCTTATAAATGATTGCGTCCCCTAACGACATCCCCTAACATCCATTTTGCAAAAGAGTAAAACAATGTAACACAGTTGTAAATCTTGTTTTGAGGGTACGTGTCAGCCGGCGCAAAGGCTTCAGGGATTATTAGATTTGTGTTAAAACCCATCGCGATTTAGAGTCTGCAGTAGGTAGGGACATATATCTTCTTCTTTTTCTTCTCCCTCTTATTCTCTCTCTCCTTCCTTTCTTATTCATTGCTTCTTTCTCTCCCTCCTCCGTCCCCACTCTTTGTGCTTCCCTTCTCTCCCCTCTCTCTCTTTCGTTCCTCCCCCTTCCTTCTCTCACTAAAATAATCGTTTCATATCAGGATTTTCTCGACCCTACTCGGTGTCCATCCTATCCGCATTTAAAGTGAGCCTGTTATAACTCAAGCGAGATCTTGATTTTATCCAAGAAAAAAGTACAACATACTATATGCCTATATGTAATGTAGTAAAATGTATGTGAGAGAGAGAGAGAGAGAGAGAGAGAGAGAGAGAGAGAGAGAGAGAGAGAGAGAGAGAGAGAGAGAGAGAGAGAGAGAGAGAGAGAGAGAGAGAGAGAGAGAGAGAGAGAGAGATTTGATTTGAAAAAATATATTGCGTCAAGTGGACAACAGACAAAATTACAAAGAAGAGAGAGTTGTCCATCACAATATAAACCTCCCAGGTAAAAGCGTCAACCCTTCTTGGTCGCCGGGTCATCCAGGATGCACTTCAACCCAAAAACATCCGAAACAGCTTTCATCTTTTACGTCGCCGCCGAAAACTAATCACTTTCCTCCGCCGACGACTCAGGACGGGATCTCGAGGAGAGGAAGAGGTTGAGGTCTTCCTCACAAGTTAATGAAAGATACATACACTCAAACTTAAACACACACACACACACACACACCACACATATAATATATAATATATATAATATTATATATATATATATATAGAATATATATATAATATAGATAATATATATATATATAATACAATATATGTATGTGGTGCTGTGTGTGTGTGTAGTGAGCATATGGATATACACACACCACACACACACACACTCATATATATAGAAGTGAGATAGATATAGATAGATAGAAGAGAGAAGAGTGAGAAGATATATATATATAGATATATATGAAGATGATATTAGTAAGTATATATACTATGTGATGTGTGTGTGTGTGAGACGAGAGGATGGTGTGTGTGGATGTGTGTGTG
>NW_020871264.1:33958-38958 GCF_003789085.1 Penaeus vannamei
TATATATATATATATATATATATATATATATATTATATATATATATAATATATATATATATTATATATTATTTATATATTTATTTATTATATATTTATTATATATATATATATATATATTATATATATACATATATATAAATATATATATATATATATATATATATATATATATATTATATATATATATTATATATATATATGTGTGTGTGTGTGTGTGTGTGTGTGTGTGTGTGTGTGTGTTGTGTGTGTTGTGTGTGTTGTGTGTGTGTGGTGTGTGCGTGTGCGTTTTTGTGTGCGTGTATATAGTATGCATATTCCTATGCCCGTTCAAGTCATCCTGCATTATCTCGAACATGTAAATAATTCGCCCTGTAACGCTGCGTTCCGGTCCTCAGGGAGGGAGAGAGAGGCTTCCAAGCCGAGACAGGAAACTTTATGACCAATCAACCGCACAACGTCGGAGGGATCAAAGGGTCGCACGGCAGCAAGCTTTTTGCAATATTTCACTCAATCATAAATGTCTTGCATTTACGGGTTCTAGACATCCACCGCCCGCGGATGGGATTACTTGCGAAGCGTGATGAGGTTTGGGAAGGTGAGGGAAGGGAAGGGGAAGAGGGAGAGCAATGGGAAAAGGAAGGGGAAGGGGAAGGGGAAAAAGAAGAGAAAGGGGAGGATGAAGGGGAAGGGGAGAGGGAAGAAGAGAAAGGGGAAGAGAAAAGGGAAGAAAAGGAGAAAGGGGAAAAGGAAAGGAAAGAGGAATGTGAAAAGGAAGAAAAAGAGAAAGGGGAAAAGGAAAGGGAAGAGGAAGGGAAAAAAGAAGGAAAAGGAAACGTGGAAGGGGAAGGGGAGAGAGAAGAAATGGGAAGGGAGGGCAAGGGAGGAGGAAAAGGGGGTTGGAGAAGGAAAGAGAAGGGAATGCGGTATCAGAGCTTGGCAAAAGTCCTCCTGGCATACTTGCTGGCCCATGTTAATTAGCAGTAGGCGAAGCGTAATGAAGGTTGATTACCAGGAAAATTTGTGTTTTGTACATACATACATACCCACACATACAGTACACACGCATGTGCTCACTCACTCATTCATACACACACATACATACACACAAATACGCAATGCACTTAACTATCTACGTAAGTGCACTGTGTACCAAGACCATCCCTTCGCCGTCAAGACATCTAATAATTCCGTATCCACATCATGCAGAGCGGCATGTATGTACCCGCATCTGCCTATACACGATGGAATAAAGTATTTCGAATTTGAATTTGAATACCTAAAAGCGAACAAAGGAGCAAAAGGCACCAGTTTCGCCCTCGCTTCCAGAACCTTGCAGCGCCTCCAGAGATAAGGACGCACACAAAAACCCATTTCAGTCCTCTGTTGTTTTGGCCTCGCACTCTTATCGGCCTCAGTGCCTTCACGTGAACAATTCCGGCCGGAGTCAGTGACCTTTCCATGGCACTTTTCAGCGGCCCGAGTGTTGCCTTTCTGCTCCAGGCGTCGGAGTGGCTCGCTATGTAACATACATATTCATCCACGTCTCGGTATTTCAGTCCCGTATTTTTCGCTGTAATGAAAATATAAGCGCGTGACGGGTAAAGGCGGAGAGAAAGGCAATGAATAGAATGGGAAGACGAAAGGAGTAGATAGAAGAGGGGAGGAGATAGAAGAAAGGAGGAAATGGAAAAAAAGGGGAGGAGGGATAAGTATAGGAGGGGAAGGAGGAAGGAAATAGACAGAAAGCAGAAAATCAAATAGATAGATAAAAAAGTGAAAATGAAAATATAGAGAAGGAGAAGTAACGGGGATAGAGAAGAGGAGGAAGGTTCTAGAAAATAAATAAATAGAATGAGAGAATGAGAAAGGAGATAAACAGAAGCAGAGAAAAGAGGATGTGATAGATAGATAGAGGAGGACGTTGAAGGAGAAGAGACAAAAGCAAAGCGACGTGGAAGGTAGAAGAAAGATAAGGCAGAGAGGAGGGAAGGGTGATTGAGACAGAAAGGGAATAAGAAATATGAAAATGTACGAAAAGATGGAGCTGAATGGACGGAAAAACAGAAGTGGCAGAAAGAAGGAGACAAAAAATGATGGTAATAATAATAGATAACTGATAATAATCAGAAGAAAGAAAATGAACTCGGTAGAAGAGAGAAAATGAAGGAAAAATCCTTATTTCTCTCCCCCCCTTGATTGGAATATTGGCGCCGCTTTTCTCTTTGAAGGTTTATTACCCTACAGATTCCTGATCTTAAAAGCTGCTCGTATGATGACTGGAATTCGGAACTATTTTTTTTCAGAACCGTTTGCTTAATCACTGCTTAATACGAGCCGTTTTTCCCGAGCGAGATGCCCGAACCATTACATACGAGTCATGATCTCATTCCATGAGTAATGGAAAGAGTAATAATTATGATGATTACAAATCAACAATAATGATAACGATGATGATATTGACAATAATGAATAGTGATAAAAAGTAATGATAACAATACTAGTGATGACAATTATGATAATGATAATATTAACCAATTATAATGATAATGGTACTGTTGATGGTAATGATGATAATGATAATGATCATGATAATAATGATGATACTTCTAAAAATGACTGCAATATATATAGTGGTTATAATGATTGCGACCAGAATAACAATAATGGTGATGATGATAGTAATAACAAAAAAATAAATTCATGATAATGATAATAATGATAACAATAATAATGACGATAATAATGATAACAATAGTAATGATGATAATAATGATAACAATAATAATGATGATAATAATGATAACAATAATAATGATGATAATAGTAATGATGATAATGATTAAGACTATTAATGATATGATAATAACGGCAAAAATAATGATAATAACTATAATAATGATAATAATTATAGTAATATTAATAGTAATCATGACAATAATAATAATCTTCGTCATCATGTTATTTAAAATGATAATGATAATGATATCAAAAATACTACTAATAGGTAGTAATAATGATGAAAATAAAAATAATTATGAAAATAATATTCGAAATACCTGTAATGGTGATAATAATGGTAATGATAATAAAAAGGATAATAATGATAAAAATGATGATGATAATAATGATAAAGATAATAATAATAGTAATGATAATAATGATAATGGTAATAAAGTTAATAAAATGAACAATAAATAGCATTCAAAATAATAAAATTCACTGAGGTAATAATTCAACAATAAGAAAGGTAACAATAAAAACAAATAGTAATGACGATAGTAATATTGATAATGCTAATGATATTGATGCTGCTACGACTACATTACTACTACTGATCTTTGATAATAATAATAATAATGAAAAAATGACAATGACAAGAATGATAACAGTAACAAATATTAGAATAACCGATAATGATAATAGTCATAATAATAAAAATAACAATAAATATCATGATAATAATAATAATAATACCACCACCAACAACAACAACAACAACAACAATAATAATAATAATAATAATAATAATAATAATAATAATAATAATAATAATAATAATAATAATAATAGATAATGATGATGATGATGATGATAATAACAACTACAACAATGACAACAACAATAATATCAGTAATAATAACAACGATAATATTAATGATAGCATAAATGATAATAACCATAATAAAAAAGCAATAATAATGATAATAATAATAATAGTATTAATAATAACAATAACAATATTAGTAATAATAATAATAACTATAAAAACAATGATAACATTGATAATGATAAAAATGATAATGATAATAATGATGATGATGACAATAACAATGATATCAATAATATTGATGATCTTACTCATATTATGACAACAATGACCATAACAATAAAGATATTAACAACTATGATAAGGATAATGATGAAAAGTCATATAACTGTAAAAATTAATAGCAAATAAAACAAGAGAAATTATCATGATATTGATGATGATATCAACAACTATAGTAAAAATAGTAGAGGATAATGATAGTAATAAAATCAATAGCAATAGCAATAATAATAGAAATAATAATAATAATAACAATGTTATTGATAATAAAAATGGTGATAATGATAATAACAGGAAAATAAAACAAAAACAAAAGCACATTCAACAGCATTAACAACAACAATAGCAATAATGATAATAATAATTATTATAATGATAACAATAACAAAGATAATAATGATAATGATGATGATAATAAGAACAGTAGAAATAATTATAATATTAAACTAATCAAAAAGAAAAGAAAGATATCGAGGATTATAATATTAATGGCGACAGTGATAAAAAAGATGATAATGATAATACAGATACTAACGATGATGGTGATAAGGATAATGATATTCATAGTACTACTTCTGCTAATAATGATATTGACAATGATAACGCTAATAATGATAATGATAATAACGACAATGACAATAATGGTAATAATGGTAATAATGGTAATAATGATGATAGTAAGAATAGAAAACGTAAATGAAAATAACTATAGCATTAATAGACATAAAGACATTAATAGAACATAAAGAAAAAGAGAATGGTAATAATGACAACAGAAATGTTATACTATAATACTGGCAATGATAATAATACAAATGAAAATAATTATAATGAAAATGACAATAATACTGATAATAATAATAACAAATATAATAATGATACTAAAAATGATGATGATAATAATAATGATAATGATGATGAAAAATAAACAAAATAATGATAATGATAATAATAATAATAACAAATAACAATATCAATAATACCAACAATCATAACAACAATGATATCAAAAATAACAGAAGCAACGGTAATAAAGCTCACTCAATGTAAATACCGCAGGAAAGGGAAAGTTGATCGCCGGGAAGCAGCTTATGAGCGGCTGTAATTTAGAAAATGTTTTCCTTCCCGCTCGCGGCCGCCGGTCAGTCGTCCTATTTCCCATCCGCCGC
>NW_020871264.1:51754-54254 GCF_003789085.1 Penaeus vannamei
TGGGAGGGCGCGGATGGACCCGCTGACGGCTTCCAGTCTGCCCGGGAGGTCGAAGTCGCCCTGGAACAGCTGCAGTCTGAACAGCTGGTCTTTTTTTTTTTTTTTTTTTTTTTACCACGTATCATTTTTTTGTATCAAACGTATCCTTTTTTGTACCATGTATCATTTATTACCACGTATATTTTTTTGTACCACGTGTATTTTTTTTGTACCACGTATATTTTTTTGTACCACGTTTTCATTCAGGCGCCACTTCATGACAGCATCTGTCTCCCAAATTGACAAAAACAAACAAACAAACACACAACAAGAACACACGACTTGGAACAAACAGACAACAAATTCAAAACAATTTATCAGTGGACGAAAAATGGATAGAAGGATAAGGGGAATCCGATACAATATAATTACGTGCCTTTTTTTTAATATATTTAATTAAAAGATAGGGGACAGAAGAGGTAATTATAAGACAGAAAAACGGATGACAAACAGACAAACAGACAAACAGAGTGAGTGAGATAATGAGATAGCAACGTTACGAAAAAAAATATAACGAATGGAAAGATAGTAGAAATGATGATAATGATGATGTGTGGGAATAAAGTTATTATGAAGATGATATTGATGAGGAGATTGAATGATGATGGATGATAAGATGATTAATGATCAGAGATGATGATGATGATATGATAATGATAATAATAATATTATGATAATAATGATAATCATTATGAAATAATAATTATTATATTATAATATAATAATAATAATTATTATGATAATAATAATATTATAATAATGATAATAATAAAATAATAATATAAATATAATAATAAGATAATAATATAATAATGATATAATAATAATAATAATGCAAGATAATATATAGTTAATAATGATAATATAATAATAATAATATAATAATCAATGATAAAGTAATTATAATGAATAATAATAACAATAACAATAATTACAATAATAATAATAATAAAATAATAATAATGATAATAAAAATCCTATAATTAATTGATAAAGAAGCGATATGAATAACAATATTAACAGCAATAAAAGATACTGACCATCAAGAGCAAAAAAAAAAAAAAAAAGAAAAAAAATAACATTTATTCCTAAAAAAAAAAAAAAAAATATCTAAACATTTATTTCCTTTCAAAAAAAAAAAAAAAAAAAAAAAAAAATCTAGACATTTATTTCCTTTCTTTCCGGAAATAAATTAAAACACTCGCCTTCGTTGCAACATCGTGGCGTTCCATCAAGCAGATTGATCGACCAGTTTGCAAGATCATTTTGCAATACTACATGTGTTCTTGTTTGTAAGACATCTCTGTTTCTTTAGTCAATTATTTCTTTGTTTTATTTAGTTGTTTCGTTGTTTTTTATGTTTTATATGTTTATTTATTTATGTATGTATCTTTTTTTGTCGAGGAATTGTTTATTTTTATTCATATATTTGTTTATTTATTTCTGTAATTACTCATTTATCTATTCATGTGTTTAAAGAATTGCTCAATTATCTATTCTTGTATTCATTTATTCCTTTATGTATTCATGTGTCTATCTATTTGTTTGTTTAAAGAATGGTTTATTTCTTTTATCTATGTATCTATTTGTTAAAAAAAATATTTCTTTAAATAGCTGAAAAAATATGTCCACACAGTAAATACAAAGATTATTCTTATGTCTGTCTATTATGTCTATTCTTTTATTATTCCAGTAATTCTATCGCCCGGTTTCTTAGCATTATGCAAGGTCCGACCCGAAGAATATTCGTATACTTGACATGCATAGATAAAGAAATAGATGTATATTTATCAGTCTAGACATGAATATCGACCCGGCAAATAGGTTCATTTATAATCTATCAGATTTATAGACAGATATGGCTTTATTTCTGTGTCTGTATTTATGAAAATTCATTGGGTCCTGATCAACTCATAGATGTGTGTGTGTGTGTGTGTGTGTGTGTGTGTGTGTGTGTGTGTGTGTGTGTGTGTGTGTGTGTGTGTGTGTGTGTGTGTGTGTGTTGTGTGTGTGTGTGTGTGTGTGTGTGTGTGTGTGTGTGTGTGTGTGTGTGTGTGTGTGTGTGTGTGTGTGTGTGTGTGTGTGTGTGTATGTGTGTGTGTGTGTGTGTGTGTTGTGTGTGTGTGTGTGTGTGCGTGTGTGTGTGTGTTGTGTGTGTGTGTGTGTGTGTGTTGTGTGTGTGTGTGTGTGTGTGTGTGTGTGTGTGTGTGTGTGTGAGTGTGTGTGTGTGTGTGTTTGTGTGTGTGTGTGTGTGTGTGTTGTGTATATCAAACTCAATCCTTGATATAAGATACGATTCTCTTAGGAAGTCAAGAAGAAGGGTTTATAAGAGATAGAATTCCTTGACACTGAAAAAGGAAGAAAGAAAGAAGAAAAAAAGAAGAAGAAGAAAAATATAGGAAGGCGCGTGTGAATTTTTTTCTTTTTTTCAAGTTTTTTTCTTTGTTAGATCTTTTTTTTT
>NW_020871265.1:5000-7500 GCF_003789085.1 Penaeus vannamei
ATTATACGATATAATGATATAAGATTATAATATAACATGATACATATATAATAATATAGTATGATTCATATAATATAGTACATATAATACAATTATATGAATATAAGAGATTCTAGTGATAATGACGATATGAATAGGATAATGGTGATAGTTATGGGATTGGTAACGATAATTATGATATTGATAGTGATTGTATTCATGGCATTGATGATAAAAATATCAAAAATAGTAGTAATAAAGATGATAATGATAGTGATATGTTGATGATAGTATATGACGATAACAATAGTAACAATAATAATGATAATGAAAACCGAAAGTGATAATGATAATATCCGATAATAACCAAATAGAAGATAACGAAATGATAACAATGACAATAATAATACTAAATGATAAGAATAATTCGATTTTATCTCACAAACTTCCTCAAAAGGACTAAGCCGATGCCTTCTCTCTTTGGTCCTTGTAGGAGGCGTCCGTTATACAGAGTGGACCCCTCGCCCCCCCCCCCCCCTGGACGCCCTTTCTTGTCATCTCGGGCGGGATTCGAAACGCGGGCGGGGGTGACCGACGACGCTCTGAGTCCACAGCCGCCCGCGTTGTCGCTGTTAATGATAATGACAGTAATGATGATAATGAAATTGATAATGATATCAACAACAACAATAATAATAACAATAATGGCAATAATGGTAACAATGATAATAATAATAATAATAATAATAATAATAATAATAATAATAATAATAATAATGATAATGATGATAATAATGATGATAATTATAATACTTATAATATAATGATAATGATAATGTGATAGTAATGATAATAACAGTAACAATGATAACAATAATAGTAATTATGATAACAATGATGATAATAATAATAATAATAGCAATAATAATAGTAATGCTAATAAGAACAGTTATAGTAACAATAATAATAATGACAATAATAACAACAATAACGGCTAAGCTTTAAATAAAATCGAAAAAACAACAACAACAACAACAACAAAGAGAAACAGCAAATTAAAAACAAACGAAAAAATTAAGTAAAAAACACCAGCATTGTTACTCCTGTTATTATCGCATTTAACATCACATCTATCATCTCCGTAGCGTTGTTTTGCCCCGACTATTTTCTACTTTCATCACTTCATATCATCATTATCCATCACCATCATCTTCGCCATTATCATTATCACAATCATGATTTTTTTTACTATCATCACTATCAGAAACTACCATGCATTGTCACTATCACATCATCACACTCTTAATACTCACCATCAACATCCTAATCGTTTTTTCCGCATCTTCACTAACATCACTATCATAACAATTATAGACTACCATCATGTCACCATCACGTTATACACCATTGCAACTCACCATCACATCCTAATCGTTTTTTCAGCATCTTCACTATCATCACTATTATAGACATTCATCCACTAACACTCACCATCAACATCTAATCCTCATATTCTACTATCAATCAACATCTTCAATAGTCACCACCACTGTCATCATCACCATCCTTATCATCACATACTTCATCTTCCCTTATCTTCACCATTACTAAAATCTCCCCTACCCTTATCACCATCCTAAGCATCACTATCCTCACCACCATCCCAACCACAATCACAATCACCAAATTAATTCCTCACAATCCTCACTCCTTCCCACCACCACAACCCTCCCCCTTCCCCCCCCCCTCTCCCTCTCTCCACCCCAATCCACTCCACTTCACCACAATCCACACTCACCACCAGTCTTCACCACCACCGCACCCCCCCACCACCCCTCCCACTCACCACAATCCACTCACACGAGTCTTCATCTTCACCGCCCGGCCAAGCTTGACCTGAATCCACACTTCTACTCTTCTAAAAGCTGAAAGGAGACAAGAGCTGGAAGTCAGAGAGTGAAATAAATGTGTAATGGCTTGTGCTTGAAGCAAGCAAGGGAAGAGAAAGGGTTTAAAAGGGTTTGTGTGTTGGAGGAAAAAAAAGAAAGAAAGAAAAAAAAGAAGAGAGTGTGGGGTTTTGATATATATTTTCGCTAGATCTGTATCTGTCTTGCTTGTTTTCATTCTCTCGTACTCTATCTTCTCTCTCTCTCTTTCTTCTTTCTCTCTCCTCTCTCTCTCTCCTGTCTCTGTCTCTCTTTGTCTTCTCTCTCTCTCTCTCTCTCTCTCTCTCTCTCTCTCTCTCTCTCTCTCTCTCTCTCTCTCTCTCTCTCGTCTCTCTCTCTCGTTCTCGTCTCTCTCTCTCTCTCTCTCTCTCTTCACTCTGTTTGTCTTTCTTTCTCTGCCTCCGTCCCTCTTTCTCTGTAAAAGATGTACGCCAAGTAACGTTTAAAGTGAGAGACAGAGAAAAGAGGAGAAAAGGGGTAGAGAGAAGAGAGAGAGAGAGAGAGAGAGAGAGAGAGAGAGAGAGAGAGAGAGAGAGAGAGAGAGAGAGAGAGAGAGAGAGAGAAGAGAGAGAGAG
>NW_020871265.1:27500-30000 GCF_003789085.1 Penaeus vannamei
TATGATGACATTAATAAAGATAATTAAACAACAACAACAACAATAACAACATAAATTTTAATAAGTGAATCTACACTAAAATACCGAACAAGGAAGGTACCCAATCGGTTACAACTCCATAACGATCGGACGGGGAAGTGCCGCCGATACCAGCCCACAAACTTGTTCCAAACATGTTTGTTTACTTTCCTACAATTGTGTGGTTTGGAATTTCTTGCACAATAAAAACCCATGAAGTGAATGAAGAAGCGGGGGGGGGGGAGGAAGAAGAAGAAGAGGAAGTAAAAGAAGGGAAGAAAAAGTAGAAGAGTGAAAGTTTGATGAAATAAAAGAGGTAAAAAAATATCATTCTCCCAATAAAAAGCAAGAGATGAATGAAGAAGGGGAAAGAGGAAAGGAAGAAGAAGAAGAGGAAGTAAAAGAAGGAGAGAAAAAGTAGAAGAGTGAGTCTGATGAAATAAAAGAGGAAAATTTATCATCCAACAAAAACCTACGAGATGAAGGAAGAAGGGAGGAAAGGAGGAAGAGGAAGTAGAAGGGAAGAAAAAGTAGAAGAGTGAATGTCGGATAAAAAAATGAGGAACATTTATCATCCTTCCAATAAAAAAAAAAACACGTGAGGAAAGAAGGGGGAAGAGGAAGAAGTAGAGGAAAAAAAAAGAGAAAAGTGACTCTAATGAAATAAAAGAGAGAAAAAAAATTATCCTTCCAATAAAAACCCACGAGATGAAAGAAGGAAGAATGGAGGAAGAGGAAAGGAAAAAGAAGAAGGAGAAAGGAAGAAAAAGTAGAAGAGTGGAAGTCTGATGAAATAAAAGAAGTAGAAAGAAGATGAAGAAGTATAAGAAGGGAAGAAAAAATAGAAAATAAAAGAGGTAAGAAGAAGAGGAAGAAGACGTATAAGAAGGAAAGAAAAAGTAGAAAATAAAAGAAGTAGGAAGAAGGGAAGAAAAAGTAGAAAATAAAAGAGGTAGGAAGAAGAGGAAGTAGAAGAGAAGAAAAAGTAGAAGAGTGAAAGTCTGATGAAATGAAAGAGGAACATTTATCATCCTTCCAATAAAAACCCACGAGATAAAAGAAGGAAGAAGGGAGGAAGAGGAAAGGAAGAAGAAGAAGGAGAAAGGAAGAAAAAGTAGAAGAGTGAAAGTCTGATGAAATGAAAGAGGTAGAAAGAAGAGGCAGAAGAAGTATAAGAAGGAAAGAAAAAGTAGAAAATAAAAGAGGTAGGAAGAAGAGGAAGAAGACGTATAAGAAGGAAAGAAAAAGTAGAAAATAAAAGAGGTAGGAAGAAGAGGAAGATGTATAAGAAGGAAAGAAACAGTAGAAAATAAAAGAGGTAGGAAGAAGAGGAAGAAGAAGAAGTATAAGAAGAGAAGAAAAAGTAGAAAATAAAAGAGGTAGGAAGAAGAGGAAGAAGAAGAAGTAGAAGTGAAGAAAAAAAGTAGAAGAGTGAAAGTCCGATGAAATGAAAGAGGAAAATTTATCATCCTTCCATTTGTAGGTCCGATCACGAGGGTGCAAAAGGTTAACCTCACGAGCTTACGAGAGGCGGCCGTCATCAGCCAATCAGAATCCACGGATCGGCGAGGGGCGATTTCTGATTGGCTCGTGGGCTCTGGGTCTACCTGAGGATAATAGGTTCCAGGCGGTTAGTCATGGTTCTCCGTTACTCTATGGGTTTAATGGGTAAATTTGGGCTGGCAATAAAAACTAGAACTTAATTGACGGAAAGGATCTATGCCCAGCGTTCCGTGGCGGCCGGGCTTATATGTGGAAAGGGGAAGGGGGGAAGGGGGGGCGAGAGGGAGGAAAGGGGAGGGGGGGAGGGGGGCGAGGGGAGGGGGGTGGCGAGAGGGAGGGGGGGGGGTGGGATATAGGGGAGGTGGGAGATTGGGGGGAAAGGGGAGGCCGTAGGATATGGGGGAGGGGGGAGTTGGGGGGAAAGGGGGCGAGAGGGATATGGGGGAGGGGGAGGTGGTGAAGGGGAAAGGGGAGGCCGTGGATATGGGGGTGGGGGGAGGTGGGGTGGGTAATGGGTAGGGGGCAGACCACGACTTAGGGGCTTTGGTTGTGTGTGTGTGTGTGTGTGTGAGTGCGACTGCATAGGTAAATGTTATATCTATCTTTTTTCCTCCCAATCTATATATCTATATCTTTTTTTTGCCAATCTATACCTTTCTATCTATCAACTATCTATTCTTTTCTATTTGCCTATCTATCTATCTGCATCTATCTATCTGTCTATCAACCTATCACTTCACATACCTACCTCTATCTATCTATCATCCTATCAACTTACATACCTACCTCCATCTATCTGTCTATCAACCTATCAATCCACATACCTACGTCTATCTACCACATACCCACATCACAATCATCCATTTTACGAGCAACAGTGCCCACGTACCCACACAACCCCTTCAGTCCACCCTCCCTCATACGTGCATGTATGTAAGTCAGACCTATGTGCGTGGCCATCCAGCTCCTGGGTGAGGAC
>NW_020871265.1:52500-57500 GCF_003789085.1 Penaeus vannamei
TCCCCGCCTTGTCCATATCTCCCTTCCCTCTTCCCTCTCCCCTTCCTCCTCTTTCCCCCCTTGTCCCTCCCTGTCCTCCTTACCCCCCCCCCCTTCTCCCTTGCCCTTCTGACTCCTTCCACCCCCTAGGGCCTCCGGGGGTCTCCACCTGGACGATAATAATGACTCGACAAAAAATAGAATAAAAAGGTAATCTCTTCTCTTCCTTCTTTTGGTTATCATAGTTTCTCCTGTTCCTCCTCTTCCCCTTTATTTGATTTTCCTCTTATTCCCTTTTATCTGCTTCTTTTGCTCTTCCCCTTTATCTGATTTTTCTCCTCTTCTCTAATATCTGCTTCTCCTCCTCTTTCCCGGTTTTCTCGGCTTCTTCTTCCTGCTTCTGTTCTTCCTTCTGTTCGTCTCCTTTTTCTCCTCCTCCTCGAGTTAATCCTCCTCCTTCTTTTTTCTCTTCCTTCCCTCTTCTCATGTTCTCCCTCTTCCTTATCCTCCTTCTACTACTTCTACTACTCTTTATCCTCATAGTCTTCTCTCCTCCCCTTTCTTTAATTATCCCTCCTTCTCCATCTACATTCCCTCACACCTCCCCATTCTCAAGCCCCTCTTTTTCCTCCTTCATCTCCTGCTCTTCCTTCTCCTCCTCCGACTTCCTTCCTCCTCCTCTTCGTCCTTCTCCTCCTCTTCCTCCTCCTCCCTATCCTATTAATCCCCTTCCTCCATTCCCCTTCCTCTTCGTCCTCCTCTTCTTCCTCCTTCTCCTTCTTTTTCTCCTTCTCCTCTTGCTACTTTTACTACTCGCCTTGATCTTCCTTTCCCCCTCCCCTTCCCCATCCACCTCCTGCCCCATCCTTCCCTTCCCTTACTCCTCCTCCCTCATCCCCCTTCTCCTCCTCTTCTCCCCATCCTGCTTCTCCTCCTCCCCTCCATTCTCCTCCTCTTCCCCCAATCCTCCTCCTCCATCCATCCTGCTCCTGCTCCTCCCCCCCAACCTCCTCCTCCTTGCCCCCATCCTCCTCCGCCTCATCCTCCCATCCTTTTCCTCCCCCTCCTCATCTATCTCCCAATCCCCCTCACCCCCCCAATCCTTCTCCTCCTTTCCCCATCCTCCTTCTCCTTTCCCCTCCATCCTTCTCCTCTTCCTCCCCCCTATCCTCCTCCTCCATCCCCCCATCCTCCTCCTCCTCCCCCCCCCCTATCGTCCTCATCCTCCTCCCCCTATCTTACTCCCCCATCCTCCTCCTCCTCTCGCCCCCCCCATCCTCCTCCTCCTCCTCCTCCCTCCCCCTCCATCCTCCTCCTCCTCCTTGCCCTCCTGCCCAGACCGGAAGTACCCAAGGCTGGCGAGTTAGGTCCCCCCGGTTCGCTTCTCTCCTGGGTACCCCCTGCAGCAGCCGCCTCCCCTGATACCATCGCTCAAGATACCAAGTACCAATACTCTCTCTCTCTCTCTTTCTCTGTCTATCTCTCTTTCTCTTTCTTTCTTTTTCTTTCTTTCTTTCTTTCTCTTTCTCTTTCTCTTTCTTTCTCTCTATCTTTCTTTCTCTCTCTCTCTCATCTCTCTCTCTCTCTCTCTCTCTCTCTCTCTCTCTCTCTCTCTCTCTCTCTCTCTCTCTCTCTCTCTCTCTCTCTCTCTCTCTCTCTCTCTCTCTCTCTCTCTCTCTCTCTCTCTCTCTCTCATTCACTATCATCCTTTTATCAGTTTTTCTTCTTCTTTTTTTAACCACTATAGCTATTTACTTTCGATCAGTGCGGAGGTATTAGTGTCAATTACATTCATGGTAATAGTATTGTTTCTACTTTGCTGCTATAACTCTTGTCTTTAATCCTGATATTATAGCGTGTGCCATGATTGTCATTGTCATCACTACCGCTATTGATGCCTTTTCCATCACTTATATCACCACCATACAACCATTATCATCATTAACAGCACCACTGCAGCTATCGTGACTACTGCTGTCACTACCATACTACCACCAGTGCAACAATTGCTACCACAACTATCACGATTGCCACTACTGCAACCATTGCTACCACTTCACTACCACAACCACCACAGCCATTGCTACCACTAGAGTCACTACCACTACCATCACTACCACAACCATTGTTACCACGACAGCCACTTCCGCTACTACAACCATTGCTACCATGACAGTCACTTCCACAACTACCACAACCAATATTACCACTAGAATCACTACCACAACCACTATCAACATGACCATTGCTACCACGAAAGTCACTACCACTACCACAACCATTGCTACCACAACACTCACTACCACAACCACCACAACCATTGCTACCACGACAGCCACTACCATAACTACCACAACCACCACCACCATGACCATTGCTACCACGAAAGTCACTACGACTACCACAACCACCACATCCATTGCTACCACAACAGTCACGTCCACAACTACCACAACCACCACCGCCACCACAGCCATTCCTACCACCACCTTTACCAGCCAATCAACCCAACCAAGCTTATTTTGCAATCATGACTCTGTGTTAGTATGTTAATCCTTGGCGTCATTGCATCACTTAATTGTCTCGAATGATATCACACTTTTATTTTTTTCTCTCTCTCTCTTTGCCACACTTAATACAATGTAATAGCATGGTAATGATGATAGCCTGTTAATGCATTATACCGACATAATAATATTAGCATACAAATAGACTGTTTATCTAATATGTTGGTACTGCAAATGTGATAAAATTGATGCAGTGTTAACAAGGTATCTTACTGTATTTTCAGTATATGTTATTTGGTAACGGTGTTCTTGCCTAAAGGAGTTGTAATAACTGTTATGATGATGACTATAACAATAAAAACGAAGATATTAATACTATTGATAAAAAAATGTAATAAAATTAATGATAATATTATTAATGGCAGTAATAGAAATAACAATAATGATGATGATAGTGAAAATAGCAATGAAAATGATAATAACAGTGATTGTAGTAGTAATGATAAGAATAATGGTAAAGATAACAATAATGATAAAAAGAAGGAAAAATATAATAATAATGATAACAATAATAACAATGAGCATAAAAATACAAATAACAATAAAAATAATGAGGATAATGATAATTACAAAAATAATGATAATAATAATGATAGTAATGATAATGATAATGATAATAATAATAACAGTAATAATAGCAAAAGGAATGCTAATAATGTAAAAAATCATGCTAACCACAATATTGATAATAATAACAATGATAATAATAACAATAATGATAATAATAATAATAATAATAATAATAATAATAATAATAATAATAATAATGAAGATAACAATATGATGATATCAACAACGATATAATGCAATATAATGCTATATATTTTACAACACGCCGCAGTACGTTGTTAATGTATAAAGCTTATATAATACGGTTTTCATATTACATTCTCTTGATTTTTTTTTCTAAAATATTTTTTTCAGTTTAACAACAAATATTGTTTTCATCGGTGTTACATTTTTTATTGTTTCTATTCTTAATTCGATTTATTTTATTACGAAAGGAGGAACAACAGACAGACATGAAAAATAGGATGAGAGAAAGTTTACTGAACAAACTTGCAAAGAAGAAACGTTAGTAGATATAAACACAATGATAAAAAATATACAGCGACTCACACACACAAGCATACACGCTCTCATACAAACACATTGATGCACAGACCAAACGCACGCATAAAAACAGTGGGATTCGTGTTCAACCATTGTGAGACAGATGTATAAATATGTATTTGCATTCGGGCTCTCTCTACTTCTCTCCTTTCGCTGTGTCTGTCTGTCTTTATGTCGCTGTCTCCGTCTATCTGTCTTTGTGGCTCTCTCTGTATTTCTTTCTTTGTCTGTCTTTGACTCTCTCTCTCTTTCTCTATTTCTCTCTTTCTGCCCCCCTCTATCTCTCTGTCTCTGTGTCTGTGTGCCTGTGTGCCTGTGTGCTTGTCTGTCTGTCTGTCTGTCTCTGTCTCCGCGCCCTCCACTTCTCCACCTACCTTCCACTCCTTCCTCCACCCTTCTACCTCACTTCCTCCACCTCTCCACCTACCTTCCACCATTTTATCCACCCTTCTGCCTCCCCTCCTCCCTTCCACATATTAACCTACCCTCCAACCCCTCCACCCTTACCTCCACCCTTCTACCTCCCCTCCACGCCCTCCACATTTCAACTTACCCTCCAACCCTCCACACCCTTTCCTCCACCCTCTGCCTACCTTTCACGCCCTCCACCCTCTCCACTCTCCTCCACCCTTCCACCTCCCCCCCACGCCTCCACCCCACCTTCCTTCCACCCCTTCCACCTCCCCTCCACGCCCTCCACATTTCAACCTACCCTCCAACCCCTCCACTCTTCTACTCTCCCCTCCACGGCCCCTCCACCTCTCCACTCTCCTCCACCTTTCCACCTCCCCTCCACGCCCTTCACCTCTCCATGTTCCTCCACCCATCTACCTACCCTCCACCCCATCCCCACCCCTTCTACCTACCGTCCAACCCTCTCACTCTTCTACTCTCCCCTCCAACACCTCCACTCTTCTACTCTCCCCTCCACAGCCCTCGCACTCTCCTCCACATCCACATTTCAACTACCCTCCAACCCCTCCACTCTTCTACTCTCCCCTCCACAGCCCTCCACATTTCACCCTACCCTCCAACCCCTCCACTCTTCTACTCTCCCCTCCACAGCCCTCCACATTTCAACCTACCCTCCAACCCTCCACTCTCTACTCTCCCACCCCCATCCCCACCCTTCTACTACCCTGCACCCCTCCACTCCTCTACTCTCCCCTCGCAGCCCTCCACATTTCAACCTACCCCCAACCCCTCCACTCTTCTACTCTCCCCTCCACAGCCCTCCACATTTCAACCTACCCTCCAACCCCTCCACTCTTCTACTCTCCCTCCGCAGCCCCACATTTCAACCTACCTCCAACCCCCCACTCTTACTCTCCCCTCCGCAGC
>NW_020871265.1:62500-65000 GCF_003789085.1 Penaeus vannamei
GATAAATGAAAACCCCCAAAACGACACGATATGAATAGAGACACACAAGCAAACCAAGAATAAGACATAGAGGAAACGCGATAAAGTTACGCGGAATGAAAAATAAAGAAAACAGAGACAGTCAACAAATGCAAACAGCGCAGCAAAACAACTTAGAAAAATGAACTTGTCAAAGAACCCTCCCCCCCCCTCCCCCCATCCCCACCCCTATGTCCTCTTCCATCCCCCTCTCTCTCCTCCTCGTCCCCTGCCCCCTCCCTCCCTTCCCCCGCAGCCCAAAGTCCATTTCACTCCTCCCTTCCCCTCCCCTTCTCCTTCCCCTTCCCTTTCCTCCCTTACCATTCACTCCCCTCCCCTCCCTTCCCTCCTCTCATCTATCCTTACCTCCTCCTCTCATCTACCCTCCCTCCCTCCCCTCCTCTCTCCTACTCACCCCTACTTCCTTCTTCACCTCATCATCCTTCCCCTCTCCTTCCCTCTCCTCCCCTTCCCTCAATTACTCCCCACTCCCCTCCCCTACTTCCTTCCCCCCTTCCTAAATTCTTTCCTTTTTTATGCCTCTCCCTATCTTCGTATACATCTACTTGTACTTCAATCGTCTTTTCTCTCTCCCTTTTCTTCATTTCTATTTTTTTTTTATCTCTCCCTTTTTCACACTTCTCCATCATTTCCTTCTCTTCCCCACTCCCCTATCCTCCTTCTCCCCCCTCCTCTTTCCCCCTACAGATTTCCACACTCCTTCCCCGCTTCTCCTCCTCTAACATCTCTTTTTCCCCATACTTTTCCCCACTCCCTCACCCCCTCTCCTACCTCTTTCCCCCCCTACACATCTCCCCGTCTCCCCCCACCTCTCTCCCCTTTGGATCTCGCCACTCACTCCCCCCTCCCCTACCTCTTTCCCCCCTACACATCTCCCCACCCACCCTCTCTCCCTTTGAATCTCCCACTTCCTCCCCCTCCCCCTACCTTTTTTTTCCCCTACACATCTCCCCGCCCCCCCACCCCTCTCCCCCTTGGATCCCCCCACTTCCAAAACCCCTCCCCTACCTTTTTTCCCGTAAATATCTCCCGCTCCCCCCTCACCACCTCTCTCCCTTACACATCTCACCGCTCCCTCCCCACCATTCTCCCCCTTGAATCTCTCCCTCCCTCCCCCCCCGCCTCTCTCCCCTTTGAATCTCCACACTTCCAACCCCCTCCTTACATCTTCACACTTCCAACTCCCATCCCCTACATCTTCCCCCACACATTCCCGCTCCCCTCCCCCCCCTTTCTCCCCCTTGAATCTCTCCCCTCCCTCTCCCTCCCCTACGTACTCTTTCCCCCCTACACATCTCCTCGCTCCCTCCCTACCCTTTTCCCCCTACTTATCTCCACTCCCCCCCACCTCCTCCCCTTGAATCTCCTCCCTCCCTCCCTCCTCCCCACCTCTCCCCCCCCACACACATCCCCTCCCTCCCCACCCCTCTTCCCTCCCCCTTGAATCTCCCCTCCTCCCTCCCTCCCCCCCCCGCTCCCCACCCTCTCCCCTCACCTCTACGTAACAAAACAAACCCAGTCACTCCGAATTCTCCGCAATGACCCCTCACCCTCGTTGAGGTGTGAATTACGGCAAAAACACGCCCTTTTTTTCTCTCTTTTTCTCTTTTTTTTCCTTTTTTTTTTGTCTCCCCGCACCCCCCCCCCCCCAAGCCGGCATAGCCCCCCCCTTCCTTCTCCCTAGCCACTTTTTTTTTCTCTCTTTTACTCGTTTCTCTCCTTTTCCGTTATTTCTTCACTTTTTTTTATGTTTCTTGCCCCGCCCCCTCTCTTGAATTCCTATTTCTCTTTTCAGTTCGTTGCCTCCTTTCCTTCGTAATAACAGTTCTTCTATTTTCTTTCTCTTCTCATTCTATTCATTCCTCTTTTCTTTCGTCTATTTTTCTTTCTTTTTTTCAATTTTTCTCTTTCCTTTCTTTCTTTCTCGCTCTCTAACTCCTTCTTTTCATTAACCCTTCTTCCCTTTTATTCTCCTTTACCATCACTCCTCCTTCCCTCATCCCTGCCTCACAATTCTTCCTTTCCCTTTTCTCCATCTCGTTACCTCCCTCCTTCTTCCCCCAATCACCCCCATTTCTGTCTCCAACCTCTTCCCTCCCTCTCCCTTCTTCGATCCCTCTTTCCCTCTCTCCCTCCTTCCACCCCTCTCCCTCTTCTTCTTCCCCCTCTCTCCCGCCTTCCACCTCTCTCCTCCTCTCCCCCTTTCTCCCTCCTTTCCCCTCTCTTCCCCTCGACTTATAGTCCTTCCCTCTCACTTCCCTATCCACCCACCCCTCTTCCCCCTCTCCTCTCTTCCCCCTTTCCCCCTCTTCCCCTCCCCTCGTCCTCCCCTTTCTCTCCCTTCCTCCACCCCCTCTTCCCGTCTCTCCCTCCTTCCACTTCCTCTTCCCCTCCCTCCTTTCCCTCTCTCCCCCTCTTCCCTCTCTCCCTCCTTCACCCCTCTCCTTCCCCTCACTCTCCT
>NW_020871265.1:75000-77500 GCF_003789085.1 Penaeus vannamei
TTTAATAACTTTCGAACTACTTAATATAGTATGAGTTATATATACGTGATAGTACTCTAGATGTCTTTCAGAATATGTACATATTAGTCTTTTATTTTTGTATGTAGTTTTCACAGGAGTGCAAAAATAGATGAACAAGTGATTAGCTCAATAAACTCATGAATCATTAAAGTGTTATACATATAATTGATTCATGGATACGTTTTTCCCTTCATATATTGAGGCTATGCTTATGAAACTTGATATAATATAATATACGTGAGGTTTTTCATTTTATACTCGAGTCTTTCAAAGTTACCCTAAATTATTTTAGTATCGATTTTTTATTTATTTTTTATTTTTATTATATTTTATTACTATTTAATCAGTATATAGTTATGGTAGTAATGATATATATTATATATATATATATAGTCTATGTGTGCTGTGTATGATTTGTGCATTATAATGCACTGACTCAGCATGATTGCACGTTGATAGATGTGTCGTCGAGTGAATTGCAAGTGTAGAGCGTTGTGACAAAACATATAGACAGAAGAGATGATGGGTGGATGGCTGGCTTGTGGTGGTGTGTTGTTGTTGGATGTGTAGGATTTTGTATAGTGTGTGTGTGTTGTGTGTGTTTCGATAAAGTGGGAGTGTGTGATGTGGTGTGTGATCTGTAGTGTATGCATAGACAAAACAATCTGATTATCATAGTCTGAGCTCATTGTAGTGCTCGATATGTGTCGTCGACTCGCTCGCTGATCGAGTAGTGTTGTATGTTGATATAAATCGTGTAACGTATCACCTACTCATACTATATAATGTAGAACTAGGGACACGACCAGATTAGTCATATAATTAATCACAGGATAATTGGAAACCTCTATGATTCAGTCGTACCTCTCCTAATAGTCACTCAAAAAAAAAAAAGACTCTAACAAATAACTTTCACCTGTCTTACGTTTCATTATGCACACATGAATTGTCTGATACTTAATCTCTGAGTGACATAGGTATTTGATGATACACTATTCAATACGGCCCCATTTAAAAACAGCAATGGAAAATCTCTTTTTACGTTTATTAAGGTACTATTTTCCACCAGGGTGGAAAAAACGCCTCCTCATAACTACCATAGCCACATATCACACAAGAGCTCCCAACAATACAGGAACACATGCGATCACGCTAACACTGTATATATAAATAATCAAAAAACATTAAATTGCTACGTTTTTTAACACTCTCTTTCTACGTTTCTCCATGTTACACTTTACCATATACAGTGCAGTTATTATAAATTTACTTCTCACCTCTCTTACAATAACGTCTGTACTCAAGTGACTCTCATAATACGCTAATTCAGACAAGACCCATTTTTTACTCACCTTACTCTTTCTATTGTCCTAATAACTTTTCTTTGCCGCAGAATATATACTCTGCATAATCTAAAAATTATTCATCTACTACCTGCCTATTACTTACTCTCGTATGAGAGAAAGACGTCGTGTGGACCTTGCGTAACAAAGATAGCTTTAACATCTTTTAAGCGACAGGATGTTTGTCGCCAGAAGGTATCTCCGACAGACAGCCCCTCCTCCCTCGGTTTCTCTGTCTTTTTAGCACTTGCGGCGGATCTTCGCAGCTGATGCTCTGTCATTGTGTCAACCCGAACGGAAACAGCGTTGGAAGAGGGCGTGTGTTAATAAGATAGTAAATGTGTGAATTCTTCTTCGTCTCATCATCTCTGTTCTTCGAATTCTTCGTCTCTCTCATTGACCGCTAGAGTTTTGGCTACCTCTCCTACGTTGTCGTCTCTCCCTCTCCACTCTCCCTATCTCTTCTCATTTCTCTCTCTCTCTTCATCTTCTCTACTCTCTCTTTCATCGTCTCTCTCCTCTTCTTCTTCAACGGTCTCGTCTCTTTCATTCGTCTCTCTTTCTTCATCTCTCTCTTCTGCTTTCTTCTCCTCCCCCCTCTGCTCAGTCTCCTGCTTCTCTCGTTCCTCCTTCTCTCCCTCTGCTGCATATACATTTCTCTCTCTCTCCTTCTCTTCATCTCTCATCTCTCTCTACGTCATCTCTCTCTCTCTCCTCTCAATCTCTCTTCTCTTTTCTCCTCTCATCCACTGCTCTCTCTCTTCTCTTCGCGTTTGTCTCCAATCGCTTTGCTGTCGTCTCTCTCGCTCCAGCCTTCCCTTCTCTCTCTCATCTACCTCCGTCCTCTCTCGCTCCTCGCTTCTTCCTCTCTCTCCTCTTGTCTCTATTTTCTCCTACTCTCCGTCTACTCTGCTCTCTCCTTACTGCGTTCGTCTCTAAAGTGTAAAGAGGTTATGTGTCTCATCTCCTCTCTCTCTCTCTCTCTCTGCTCTCTATCTCTCTCTCTCTCTCTACTCTTTTTTCATCTCTTCTCTCTCTTCTCTCTCTCTCTCTCTCTCGTCGTTCTCTCTATCATCTCTCTCTCTGTCTCTCTCTTATTTATTTATTTCTTCTTCTACATTCATTCTTTTGATTTT
>NW_020871265.1:92500-101264 GCF_003789085.1 Penaeus vannamei
ATGTCCTCTTACCCTCATTGTCTCTCACTTTCTCTTTTCCACTCTCATCCACTCTCAGCCTCTTTCACTCTCTCTCACTCTCTCTCTCTTTCACTATCTCTCAACCCTTCTTCACCCTCTCTCACCCTCATTTCTCTCTCTCACCTCTCTCACTCTCAATCTCACTCTCCTCTCTCACCTCTCTCACCCTCATTCTCCCTCGCTCTTTCTATACTCTCTCTCTTTCACTATCTCTCACCTCTCTCACCCTCATTCTCTCGCTCACTCTCTGTCACTCACTCTTCTCACTCTCTCATTCTCCCTCGCCCTTTCTCTCACCCTCTCTCTCCCTCACTCTCTCTCTCCCACTCTCACCCCCTCTCCCTCGCCCTTTCTCACCCTCTCTCTCTCTTCCCACTCTCACCCCCTCTCCCTCTATGGATGTTGTACACGCGTGTGTAGAGGTTGCATATGCGATTGCAAATGAAGGTGCACAAGTGGCTGGCTGTAATGGAAGGGGAGGGCCGGCACGGGTGCGGAAAATATGATGAGTATTCGGTGTTGGTGTATGTGGATGTGGATATATATTCGGTATGGAGGGTTTTAGTAGTGGAGGGTAGATGAGTATATGGGACGTGTGTGTGGGGTGGGTGGTGGGTGGGGGGGTTGTGTTGTGTGTGTGGTGTTTAGGTGTGTGTATGTGTGGGGTGTGGTTGTGTGTGTGTGTGTTGTGTGTGTGTGTGTGTGTGTGTGTGGAGAGAGAGAGGGGATATTGGTGTGGGTGTTTGTGTGCGTGTAAAATAAACTTTATTTTATAAGTTTACATGCGTTTTTATGTGTTGTGTGTCTGCGTGTGTGTGTGTATGTGTTGCGTTTGTATGTGTGCGTGCGTGGGCTTTTACACATGCCTATCCATTCAACTTCCCCCCCTCCCCCCTCCCCCTCCCCTTACCCCCGCACGCAAAGAATAAAAACCAATGCTTCGTCGAGAGAGAGAGAGAGAGAGAGAGAGAGAGAGAGAGAGAGAGAGAGAGAGAGAGAGAGAGAGAGAGAGAGAGAGAGAGAGAGAGAGAAGAGGGAGAGAGAAAGAAGGGAAAAAAATAACTTTCAAAAAAAAACTTTTCACATTATTTTCCCCCATTTTTTTTTCTCTCCACGAGCTCGATCTGATACGCACGGAATGTATAAACCTGAATGGATGAATAGACTCTCGGGCTAATTATACGCTCGTAGCTTGTTTTTTGTTGTTGTTGTTGTTTTTGTTGTTTTTTTTGTGTGTTTTTTTGTTTTTTTTTTGTTTTTTTTGTTTTTTTTTTGTGTGTTTTTTGTTTTTTTTGTGTTTTTTTTGGGGGAGAGAATGAAAAAGGGCCTGTTAATTATTTTTGGAAATGGTGAAGTGGACTGAGAAGCGAAACGGAAATGAAACTTGAATGTAATTATTCAATCTTTTTATGTGGGAAGGTTTCTGCCTGTTGCTTAAATTGCATTTTTGTTTATTTTCTTTATCTTTATCTTTATTCATTCAATTATCAGTTGTGTTTATCACTAATTTCTCATTAATTTATTATTTACCTACTATTTATTTTCATGTTAATTATTTAGCCAGTTGATTAATTAACTAACGAATTAGCTGATGCATTTTTTTTCGTATGTCCAATTAATTACACATTTCCTAAGAAACAGTATTGTTTTTCTTTTCTTTTCTTCTTCCTTTCTTTGTGTGTAATACTTTCGTATTCAATTTTGTTTACGTGATAGTACAGATAAGCCTTCTTTTTTATTTTTTTATTTATTTTTATCATTTATAAGTGATTGTGTATATCCTTTCCTGGGTGAATATTTTCTCTCCCTTTTTTCTCCTCCCTCCCTTCCCTCTTTCTCTCTCCCTTCCCTCCCTTCCCTCCTTCCTCTCTTCCTCTCTCTCCCTTCTCTCCCTTACTCCTTTCTCCCTTCCCTCCTATTCCTCCCTCCCTTCCCTCCTATTCCTCTCTCCCTTCTCTCCTACTCCTCTCTCCCTTCCCTCCTCTTCCTCTTTCCCTTCCCTCCTATTCCTCCCTCCCTTCCCTCCTATTCTTCTCTCCCTCCTCCTCCTCTCTCCCTTCCTCCTATTCCTCTCTCCCTCCTCCTTCCTCCTCTCCTCCTCCCTTCCTCCCTTCCCTCCTATTCCTCTCTCCCTTCCCTCCTCTCCCTCCCTCCCTCCTCTCTCCCTTCCCTCCTACCTCCTCCTTCTCCCTTCCTTCCTATTCTCTCTATTCCTCTTCCTCCCTATTTCCCTCCCTCCCTCTCCTCGTCTTCGTCTTTGGAATTTTCATCTTTAGTTTTCTGTTTTCTTTTGTTGTCGTTTTCTTTATTTGCATTTTTTTGTTGTATTTATTTTTTTCATATTTGATAATTTGACTTCTTCTTTATTCATGTATTTGCTGATTTTTTTTTTCTCTGATCAGATCGGAGAGAGAGAGAGAGAGGAGAGAGAAAAGATAAGAAAATTAAAAAGAAAAAAAAATGGAAAAAATAGATATAAAAAATAAGAAAGAAAAGATAGCGAAAAAATAAACAAGAAAAAAATATAAGACAGAGACAGACAGAGACAACAGACACAGAGACACAGACACACACACACAGACACAGACACACCCAGACACAGACACAGACACACACAGACACAGACACAGACACAGACACAGACACACCCACACCCACACCCAGACACACAAACACACACACGCAAACAGAGCACACGAGAACCCACACCCACACCCACACTCAGACACAGACACACCACACACTCAGACACACAAACAGAGCACACGAGAACCCACACCCACACCAACACAAACACACACACACCCACACACCACACCCACACCCACAACCCACACACCACACCCAACACACACACCCACCACACCCACACCCACACACCCAACACAAACCCACACCCACACCCCACACCCACACACCCACACCCACACCCACACCCACACCCCAACACACACCCACACCCAAACACACACCCACACCCAACACACACACACCCAAACACACCCAAACACACACACACCCACACACCCAAACACACCCACACCCACACACCCACACCCACACACACACCCACACCCAAACACAACACCCAAACACACCCAAACACACCCAAACACCCCCCCCACCCAACCCCACACCCAAACACACCCACACGAGACACCCACAACACACTCCCAGGTTAAGTCATTCAGTTAAAGGAGCAGTGTTACCGTGTCTCATTAATTCATAAAGTTTGGTCTCTCTCTCCTCTCGCAGCGCCATCCAAAGCGTTAAAGCGGGAGGGTTGGCTGCTTCAGTTCATTAAAGGAGATATTAAAACGTGGGTTGGGATCCGCTGGGTGGTGGGACTTAACGAGAGAAGGTGAGGTAAGTGGGTAGGTGGGTTGGTGGTTGGTTGTGGATAGGTAGGTTGGTGGGTTGGTGGATAGGTGGGTTGGTTGGTGGGTTGGGGTTAGGTTGGTGGTGGAGGGGGGGTTGGTGGGTGGTTGGTAGGTTGGTAGGCGATGGGTAGATAGTGTTGTTGGTATGGTAGGTGGTAGGTTGGTTGGTAGGTGAGGCGATGGCTGGATAGGTGGGTAGGTAAGTGGATAGGTAGATTGGTGAGTAGGTAGGATGGGAATTAAGTGTATAGGTAGTTAAGCAGATAGGCTGGATAGGTACAAAGGTAGATTTGTTGGTGGTAGGTAGTTTGGTAGGGAAGGGGATAAATATGTAAGTAGGTTGGCTAGGTAGTGCATATGCAGGCTGGATAGTAGATAGGCAGGTAGCTAAATAGATAGATAGGTAAGTAGGAAGAAAAGTAGAGAGGTACAGCTGACAAGCAGACAGGTAGATAAAGTAGCAGATTACGTAGAGAAAGAGAGGAAGCAGGTAGTTTGGAAGTAGACAAGCAAGTCGGGAAGGAAGGAAGTTAGGTAAGTGCACAGACAAGTAGAAAGGTAGAGAGGGAAATAGGCAAGTGGGTAGGTTGGTAGCTCGCTTGACTGGTAGGTAAGTATGTAAACAGGTGGTTATGTGAGGAAAAGGATAATGACGTAGACAGGTAAGTAGGTAGGCATTCAGACAGGTAAATAGACAGTAGGATAAGTGAGTAAATAAGGAGAGACGTAAGGTTAGAAAGGAAGGGGAGATGGGCAGAAGAAGGAATGGAGAAATGAGAGAGAAAGAGACGAGGGAAGCAGAAAATGGGAAAAAGAAAGACTAAACCTGCAACTCAGAATGAAAGAGAGAAGGAGAAAAAGAAATGTAAGGAAAAGGAAAAGAAGGAGAAAGAGAGAAGGAAGGTATGATACAACAAGAAATTAAAGGAATAGGAAAAGATAGAGAGAGAAAGAGAGAAGGAAGGTATGATACAACAAATGGGAAGGATAAAGAAAAAAAGTTATATTTTTCTTTTTAAATTGCTGGAATTTGAATTAAGAGAAATAAATAAAAAAAATAGAATATGAAACAAAAGAGGAGAAAAAATATCGAATTGCAATTAAAAGACCTTAATTCAGCCAGTTAAAATGGCCAATTTTTTCCCCTTCGTAAATGGCAACAGCATTGCATAACAACACAAGATAGAACAATACGAAATACACAAGTAGGAAAATCTAATAACAAGACTTTGGTATAACAAGGAACTCAAATACTGAGATTGAATTTAGGTTTAAATGCTTGATGTCACAGAAATAAACAAGAGAGAACGAAAAGAGAAATAGATACAGGGATGAATAAACAAGAATATGAAAAGCTAGAATAGAGATAGGTAGACAAAGAGTATGGGGAATAATAGAAAATGTGATAGGAGCTCCACCGAATGTGAGAAATGTAAATAGATAGAGATAATGATGATGGGAAGGAAGGTAGGAGGAACAAAGAGAAATATGGATTAATTGCTAGTTTGGTATTACACACTTTTATCAGAATTTTCTATAAAAGAGAGAGATTAAAAGTCAATATATCCGCGTATGAATTCACCCCTTTCTCCCCCCCCCCCATCCAGCTGTCATTCAGAAGAAAAAGTTGCAAATTCACTTACTTGTACAACTGACATTTTTTTTTTTTTTTTTTTTTTTTTTATGTATTTAATTTACCTTCATCCCCCGGCCTTTCGTCCTCCCTTAACGTCCCCCTCCCTTCATTTTTCCCCTTTTCCCTTGCCTCTGTTGTTCCTCCCTTACCTATCCTTCAATTTCCCCTTCCCTTTACCCCTCCCCTTTCCCACTTCTCCCTTCCTTATTTTTCCTATCCCTTCCCTACCCTACCCTTTCCCCCTCCCCTCCCTCCAACCCACCTTCCTTCACTTCCCTATTCCCCCTTCCCCCTCTCCCCTTTCCCCTACTCACCCTTTCCCTTCCCTTTCTCCCTTCTCCAACCCCCCCCTTCCCCTGCTCTCCCTTCCCTCTCTTCCCCCTCCTTCCCCTTTCCCCTTTCCCCCTACCTCCTTCCCTCCCCCCCTTACTCCCCCTCCTCCTGTCCCCCTTCCCCCTTCCCCCCCCCTGTCCCCCTCCCCATTGCCACTCACGCCCACGCCCGCACCTCCCCCCTCCCCCCCACACCCCCACCGACCCTCTGTGGGCGTCGAGGAAGATAATTGACAGAGTTGAACAGCCTCCGAGGAAAATTGAATCTGTATCATTTCTTTGTGATCGATTCGCCGCTTACCGTATTCCGTGTTGTGGAACTTTTAATTAGGTTGTAGTAATGGGGGGGGGGAAAGAAGGAAAATGGAATGGGATTCTCTAAAAAAAATATAATAGGGAGGGGGGGGAGAAGGAAAATGGAATGGGATTCTAAAACTTTTAATTAGGGTAGTAATGGGGGGGGGGGGGGAAGAAGGAAAATGGAATGGGATTCTCTAAAAGAATAATAGGTGGAACTTTTAATTAGGTTGTAGTAATGGGGGGGGGGGGAAGAAGGAAAATGGAATGGGATTCTAGAATTAGGTTGTAGTAATGGGGGGGGGGGGGAGAAGGAAAATGGAATGGGATTCCTAAAAAATATATAGGTGGAACTTAATTAGGTTGTAGTAATTGGGGGGGGGGGGAAGAAAGGAAAATGGAATGGGATTAAAAAAAATATAGGGAGTAGTAATGGGGGGGAAAAAAAGAAGGAAAATGGAATGGGATAAAAATATATAGGTTGTAGTAATGGGGGGGGGGAAAGAAGGAAAATGGAATGGGATTCTAAAAAATATATATATGGGAGGGGGGGTAAAAAAAAAATATGTGTATATTGTCTGTGGAATGGTGCTGTCTGTTTTAGGATGTCGGGGCTTTGAGAGTGTGTAGGAAAGTGACGTGGTTCGTGTGTGTGTGTGTGTGTTGTGTGTGTGTGTGTGTTGTGTGTGTGTGTGTGTGTGTGTGTGTGTGTGTGTGTGTGTGTGTGTGTGTGTGTGTGTGTGTGTGTGTGTTTTGCAAGTTCTGTTTCATATGCAGTGTAATGTCGCGTGCATGTATACACATATGCATATATACATACATACATACATACAGGCAGACTCACATACACACATACATGCATAGATACATACATGCAGGCAGACTCACATACACACATACATACATAGATACAGACATACATACATACAGGCAGACTTACATACACACATACATACATAGATACATACATACATACAGGCAGACTTACATACGCCAATATACACATGAATACAAACATACATTTGTACAAACATACACACACGCTAAGCATCATTTTCTTTTTTTGGGTATATCCAATTCGTTTTTTTTTTTCTTTTTTCACTTCCTATTTGCACTAAGCATCATTTTTTCCCCTTTTTTTGGGTATATCCAATTCGTTTTTTTTTTTCCTTCTTTTTTTCCCTTCCTATTTGCACTTTAGTCCTAGCCACGCTCTGCTTTTCCCCCCCCCCCCGTCCGATTTCGAAATCGGGAAATCCGTAATCTTCCACTCTTCCCAAGTGCAAAATCCCCCCCCCCCTTAATCCTCTGCTCATTTTCGGCTCGCCCCTTCATTTCTCTCCATCAGTCGAAAGCTCATCGGGAGTGGAGGCTAATCTACCTCCCCCTTCGTAGCTCCTCTGTTGATGATGGCGGCTTGTCAGGATCTACGTGAGCGTGTGTGGTGTTGTGCTGAATCGTGCACGTGCGGGTAGGCATATGCGCGTACGCGGGGGAGAGTGAGTGGGGGGTGGGTGGTGGATGTGGGGTGGGGTGGGTGGTGGGTGTTTTGTGTTGTGTGTGTGTGTGGATGTGTTCAGGGTGGGGGTGGGGTGGTTGGTGTTTGTGTGTGTGTGTTGTGTGGATGTGTGTGTGTGTTTTCAGGGTGGGGTGGGGTGCAGGTGTGTGTTTGTTTTATGTGTGTGTGTGTGAGGATGTGGATTGTGTGTGTGGTTGGTGTGGGTGTGTGCGTGTGTTGATGTGTGTGTGTGTGTGTGTGTGTGTGTGTGTGGATTGTGTGTGTGTGTGTGTGATGTGTGTGTGTGGTGGCAGATGTGTGTGTGTGCAGTGTGTGTGTGTTGTGTGTGTGTGCAGATGTGTGTGTGCAGATGCGTGTGTGTGTGCTATGTGCGTGTGCAGATGCGTGTGTGCAAATGTGTGTGTGTAGATTACGTACCGTGCATGTCTGTTCGCATCCAACGTTGACACATCTTTTGCTTCCACGTAGATGCTCCAACTCCTTGGTACTTTCCGTCGACACTGCCTCCGTTCCGAGTGGATATTGTAAACACGGGAGGTCTTTGTCAGCAATATTGCTTTTTAGTAAAATCCTGCTAAGATGATGTCCCTCTCTTACTCCCCCTCTCCCTCCTTTCTTTTTTTCGCTTTTCTTTATATTTCCATTTAGCTTCTATTTATATATCTGTCTATCTGTTAGTTTTTGTGTATCTTCTATCTCCTTATATCTCTTTTCTTTTCTTTTCTTTTCTTTTTCTTTTCTTTTTTTTCTTCTTTTCTTCTTTCTTTCTTTCTTTCTTCTTTCTTTCTTTCTTTCTTTCTTTCTTTCTCTTTCTTTCTTTCTTTCTCTTCTTTCTTTTTCTTTCTTTCTTTCTTTCTCTCTCTCTCTCTCTCCTCTTCTCTCTCTCTCTCTCTTCTCTCTCTCTCTCCTCTTCTCCTCTTCTCTCTCTCTTCTCTCTTCTCTCTTCTCTCTTCTCTCTTTCTCTCTCTTCTCTTCTCTTTCTCTCTTCTCTCTCTCTCTTCTCTTCTCTTCTTCTCTCTTCTCTCTCCTCTCTCTCTTCTCTCTCTCTCTCCTCTTTCTCTATCCCATTTTCTGCTGAACCATTTTTTTGTCTATAAAAAAACTTTCTTTCTTCCATCATTAAACATTGGTCGGGTTGGTCGACCTCTCCCTTCCCCTTCTCTCTCTCTCTCTCTCTCTCTCTCTCTCTCTCTCTCTCTCTCTCTCTCTCATCTCTCTCTCTCTCTCTCTCTCTTCTCTCTCTCACTCTCTCTCGCTCTCTCTGTTTCACTTTCCTTCTTTTTTACTTCTTAATCTTCCCTATCTATCTATCTCCGTCTGTCTATGTGTCTGTCTATCTATCTATCTCCTTAGTTTTAGTTTCTGTCCTGTACACATATCCACAAATACGAACAGCGAGGGAATAGAGCATAAAGTAAAAAAGGAAAAAACGCAACGTAAAATTTATATGAAAAAGTAAAATAAATCAATATTCTATGGAGGGAAAACCCACATTTAGGAACGAATAAATTAGAGAAGGTGAGAGGGTGAATAAATCAGGTGAGAAAGTACATGGAACTGACTTCTGCAGATGGAATAG
>NW_020871265.1:102625-105125 GCF_003789085.1 Penaeus vannamei
CCTCCTTCCTCCTCCTCCTTGACTTCAGGGCCGTCTCCGTCTCGGGCTCATTACCAGTATCCATTACACTCAAAATCCTAATTGAAACCGCAGCAAAATCCGGCCCTTTTCTTCTCCTGCTTCTCTCTCTCTTCTCTCTCTCTTCTCAACCTCTCCTCTCTGCCTTCTCGCTCGCATACTCTTCTCTCTCTCTCTCTCTCTCTCTCTCTCCTTCTCTTGTCGTGCATCTTGCCTCTTCATCTTCTCTCTCTCTCGTCACCTTCTCTCTCCGATCTCTCGCCTTCTCTCTCTCTTCTCTCTCCTCTCTCCCTTCCTTCTGCTATTTCCAGTGCTCTTTTTCTCTCTCTGCTCCTCTCTCTCTTCTCTCTGTAGTGTAGCGCTCATCATCGATACGAGTAATCTCTCCATGTGTCTCTCGCGCTCACTATGTGTGACCTCGGGTGGCAGGAGCTGGATTCAGCTAATGTATGCCTTGGTGGGTGCTCTCTACTTCGCTGACGTGAGTATCTCTCTCTATCTCTCTGCTCTCCTCTCTCCTTCTCTCGCTCTCTGTCTGTCTACCTATTTATTTATCTCTCTGTGTCTCGGTTTCGGTTTTGGTCTCTGTTTCTGTCTCTTTCTCTATCTATCTCTCTTTGTCTCTCTCTATGTCTATGTCCTATGTCTATGTCTACTATGTCTATGTCTAATGTCTATGTCTATGTCTATCTATGTCTATGCTCTGCTCCTCTGTCTCTGTCTCTGTCTCTGTCTGTCTCTGTCTCTGTCTCTGTCTCTGTCTCTGTCTCTGTCTCTGTCTCTGTCTCTGTCTCTGTCTCTGTCTCTGTCTTGTCTCTGTCCCTCTGTCCTCTGTCTCTGGTCTGTCTCTGTCTCTGTCTCTGTCTCTGTCCCTCTGTCTCTTTCCCTTTCCCTTTCCCTTTTCCTTTCTCTTCTTCCTTACTTCTTCACGTAGGATTGAGGTGTTATGAGAGAAGGAGGAGGGAAAGCGATGAGAAGGAATAGGGAGAGAAAGAGAAGAGAGCGGAGAGATAGGGGAGTGAGGGAGGGACAGACAGGCAACGGACAGATAGGTGGTGAGAGAGAGAGAGAGAGAGAGAGAGAGAGAGAGAGAAGGGAGAGCGTGCATCCGTGCGGGCGTAGGTGCATGTGCGTGAGCACGCGCACTTGCACGCGGATGTGTGTGCGTTTGCGCGTGTGGTTACGTATGCGTAGCGCTGAGTGTGTGTGTGTACGTGCACGTGTGTGAGCGTCCGTGTGTGTGTGTGTGCATCTGCGTGCGGGCGGGCGTGAGCGCAGGGAGCGGCGAGGGCGGCGGGGGCGGCCGTGTCAGCGCCCGCAGCAGGTGCCGCGGAAGGACGAGAGGAAAGCTGTTCGTCCCTCTCTCAGGCGGCGCCCACGTTTCGGTATTGATCCCCGGCGCCCCGCGAGAGTTTCCCCTCTCTCGCCCTCGCGCTCCCGCCGCCCGCACCTGCGCTCCGCGCGCTTCTCTCGCTCTCCTCCGTGCGCGGCTCGCTCTCTCCGGGCTCTGTTTCTCGCTCTCGTCTCCTTCGCTGTGTCTCTCGCTCTTGCTCTCTCTGCTGTTTTCTCTATCTTTCGCTCTCCTCGCTGTGTCTCGCGCTTTCGCTCTCTCTGCTTCTCTTGCTGTTCTCTCAGCTGCTTGCTTCTCTCTCGCTGTTTCTCTCGCTTGCTGTTTCTCTCGCTCTCTCGCTGTGTCTCTCGCTCTTGCTCTCTCTTGCCTCTCTCGCTGTGTCTCTCGCTGTTTCCCTCGCTTTCGCTCTCTCTTTGCTGTTTCTCTCTCCTATCGCTGTGTTCTATCGCTTCGCTCTTTTCTTGCTGTTTTCTCTTTCTCGCTTTTCCGCTCTCTCGTCGCTCTCTCGCTTCGCTTTCTCTCTCTTGCCTCTTCTCTCCTGTCGTTCTCTCTGCTTTCTGCCCGCTTCTATATTGCGTGTGCGCTCTTATTCTTTCATCAATCTCCAATCCCAACATTCTCCGTAATTCCTGATTCTCTCTGTTCTTCTGTCTCGTTGTCGTCCGAGTGGTTCTGATTCATTTTCATCGCTCTCCTTCTCGCCTTCCTATTTGCGGTGCGTCCTCTTATTCTTTCCATTCTTGAGCATACCATTCGCTCAATACTCTTCTTCCTGTAATTTCTCCATATTCTATTTCCCTTTATTCTTTGTTTTCTCACACTTTTCGTACTTCAGTCTGTCGTACATCTCCAAGTCTTAATTCATTCCATCTTCCTTTCTAGCCATCTATTCGTCGTCTTATTCTTCATCATCTCTACAATCCTACCTTCTCCTTTATTCTCCTCATGTGCACTCACGTGCGTTCCATTCCCACGTCCTTATTCACTCCTTCTCTCCGTTTCTTTCTCCTCTGTCCGGGTGTTTTTTCTTTCAGGACCTTCTTACTCTAATGCGCGTTTCTCAATGGCGTTGCAGTGTTTCGTCCTCGTGGGTCAAGTGAACGGCGCCCGAAGCCGCGCTGAGGCTCTCGC
>NW_020871265.1:110125-132625 GCF_003789085.1 Penaeus vannamei
TATCTTTTATATTATTATCATATTATTATATTATCATTATTAATATCTTATTTTTTATCTTTTTTTCAACTCGCTCTATTGTATTACCTTTTACTGCTGTCATTTGTAATATGTCATATTATTACGTTTTATTCTTCATTTATTTTTCTATCATTGTAATCCGTCCTCATTTTTCTATTCACTATTTTCCATTAATTCACTTGTTAGTCCCACATACATTATTCATTCACTTGTTTAGTTCCATAATCATTAAATATTCACTATTTTCATTAATTTACTTGTTAGTCCCATATACATTATTCATCAAAAAAAATTAATATATAACTAACTGTTACTTATCATCATCACACACCCACTTCTCATTATCATCTTCATTAACACCCGTTACCCCCCCCCCCCACCCCACCCCGCACTTATCCAATAAGAAGACTAACCCTTTTTATCACCCATATTTATTCCCCGCCGCTGGACAAAGGCATTCAGAATCCACAACACGAAATAATGACACAGGCGCGCACGTTAAAACATTCCACGAGTTCGAAGTCTGAATGCAAATTAATGTTTTCAACCAGGCAAGCCTAAATTACATGTAGACTGTATGATGTTCGTTGTAGCTTTTTTTTAATGTGAACTTGAAACTCTCCTACCTGTAACTCTCCTACCTGTATCCCTTCACCCTACCCTCGTTCCCCTTCTCCCGTACTTCCATCCCCTTACCCCCTCCCCCCGTCCCCAATCCCCTTCCCCCAACCCCCCGTCCCATCCTCCTTCACCCCCACCCCCGTCCGTCCTCCTTCACCCCCCCCCCATCCCCACCCCTCGTCTTCCTTTCCCCAACCTACTTCCCACCACCCTTCCCCCTTCCCCCACTTCCCGTCCCCCTTCCCCCCTTCCCCCTCCCTCCCAACCCCCTCCCCCAACCCCCTTCCCCCCACCTCCTTCCCCCCCACCCCCTCCCTCTCCCCATCCCCACCCCGCCACACCCACCTTCTCTTACTCCCCATTCATCGTAATTATGATTTGTTCATTCGCGTGGATGTTGTGACTCCAACCCAATGCTGTCTGTTTGTCTGTCTGTCTGTGTCTGACTCCGCCGCCGCCGTGAGCTGACGGCGATTCGTCAGGCGCAGATCGTTTCCTGTGGCTGATGAGCGCAAAGATTCTCGGCCGGGCAGTGGTCGTGCTTCGTGGTGGTGGTGAGGTGTACTTTAGCCGTGTCGGGTGTTGTGTTTGGATATAAGTGTATGCATTATGTGTGTGTGTGGTGTGTGTGTGTGTGTGTGTGTGTGTGTGTGTGTGTGTGTGTGTGTGTCTGTGTCTGTATGTGTGTGTGTCTGTGTGTGTGTGTGTGTCTGCGTGCGTGTGTCTGTGTTTTGTGTGTTGTGTGTGTGTATGTGTGTGTGTCTGTGTGTGTGGTTGTGTCTGTGTGTGTGTGTGTGTGTGTTGTGTGTGTATGTTGTGTTTCCTCATTATTTCTTTCGTTTTCATTGATTTCATTTTCCTGTCAATTGATGTGGATAAATTTTCTTAGCTTCATATTTCTATTCTATTTGTTATTGTTTGAGAGAGAGAGAGAGAGAGAGAGAGAGAGAGAGAGAGAGAGAGAGAGAGAGAGAGAGAAGAGAGAAACAGAGCAAGAGAGAAAGAAACGGAGAGAGAAACAGAGCAAGAGAGAAAGAAACGGAGAGAGAAACAGAGCAAGAGAGAGAGAGAGCAAGAGAAAGAAAACAGCAAAAACAAGAGAGAAAGCAACAAAGAGAGCGAAAGAGCAAGAATCCCACAGACACCCACATCCAAACAGACAAACACACACACAAAACAAAAGATTACCTCTCTCTCCTTCCAGCTTGCATATATTTCCCTTACGTGTCACATGCCCCAGAATACATGAATAAAGATACAACCCAAACGGAGATAGAGACGAAAATTTAATAAGAATGACAGTGGCATCAAAGTCGACGATTATCATACATATTCGCCTGAAATAATGCCATAACAACTTGCTATGCTTTTGTGTCCGTAGATAAAGCAGTCTGAGATATTAAAACCGTGGCTATTTTTTTTTTTTTTTTTTTTTTTTTTTTTTTTAGCTTCACTTTTATTTCGCTTTACAAGGTGGGAATGACTCACTCGCTCTGGTTATGTGTTTTTTTTCTCTTTTATGCCTCTTTGGTCTGGCTCTCTCTGTCCTTTTAGTGGGGTTTCCTTGGCTTTTATTTTTTTTTGGGGGGGGGGTTCTCTCTCTCGGTTTGTTTGTCTGTTTCACTTTTCTCTCTCTCTCTTTCTTTGTTTCTTTCTTTCTTTCTTTCTTTCTTTCTTTCTTTCTTTCTTTCCTTCTTTCTTTCTTTCTTTCTTTCTTTCTTTCTTTCTTTCTCTCTCTTCTTCTCTCTCTTCTCTCTCTCTCTCTCCCTCTCTCTCTCTCTCTCTCTTCTCTCTCTCTCTCTCTCTCTTCTCTTCTCCTCTCTCTCTCTCTCTCTCTCTCTCCCTCTCTCTCTCTCTCTCTCTCTCTCCTCCCTCTCTCTCTTCCTTTCATTCTTTCCCTTCTATCTTTTTCTCTATTCCATTCCCCGCCATTCCTCGTCCTCTCTTCTACTCTCTTCTCCTCTCCCCTTTGTCCCGAGTTTCGTCCCTACCTCTCCCTCCATTTAAATAGCCTTTGATCGCGGACTTTGGCACTTTCCTCTCAAGAACTTCACAATCACTATTTCGAAGGAGTCTGAGAGGTGCATTCTTCGATCCGAAAAGGCATTTAGAGGGAAATAGAAGTCGTCGTATAGAATTCGTAATATTTTTTTTCGTGCATTTAATGATGGTGTATCGTTATCTTGGAGAAGTTTGGTGTGTGGTGGAGGGTGGTGGTGTGGGTGTGGGTGTGGGTGTGGGTGGGGGTGGGGGGGGATGGGTGGATGTGTGTGGTGGGTGTGTGCGTGTGGGTGTGAATGGTGTGGGTGTGAATGGTGTGGGTGTCTGTGTTTGTGTGTGTTTTATTGTATTGGGGGGATCGTTTTTCTTGTGTTTACGTGTGCATGTGTGTCTTTATGATTATGTACGTATATGCGTGTGTCTGTTTAGCGTGCGTGTACCCGCGCCTGTGCATGTATTAGCCTGTGTGTCTGTCTCTCCGTCTCCCCGCCTCCATTACGACATGAACTCGTCTCCCGCAGCCCATCACAGCTCAAAATGCGGATCAACTGAATATTTCCCAAGAGGCGAGGAACAAAAAAAATTCGTTCGATCTTGAAGACGAAAGAGGAGAGAGGAGAGGGAGAAAGAAGAGGAGACCGACGAAGATGAGATGGGGAAGTGGAAGATTGGAAATGGGGAGAATGGGGGAGAGAGGGAAGGAGAAGAGGAAGAAGAGGAAAAAAGGGAGAATGGGAGAGAGAGAGAGAGAGGAGGAGGAGAGGAGGAAGAGAGAAGAAGAAGAAGAAAGAGGAGAAAAAAAGGGAGAATGGGAGAGAGAGAAAGAGAGAGAGAGGAAGAGTAGAAAGAGAAGAAGAGAGGAGAGAAGAAGAGAGGGGAAGAAGAAGGGAGACGAAGAAGAAGAAGGAGAAAAGAGGGAGAGAGAGATAGAAGAAGAAGAAGAGGGAGAAAGAGAATAGAAGAAGGGGACGAAAGGTATCGACATGTCTTAAACGTGTTCGAGGCGAGTCCACACAGACCCGGTCTCGAAGGACTTCCTTAAGACACCTAGCTCTCTGAAGATCGGAGCGGGTGTCCTCGTGTCATGCCGGGAGGTGACACATGACACGCTCGGGCACTTGATATTAGAAGCGCGGTAGGCACATGACACCTGGCGCACGTTGGTATGCCGCAGGATGGTACTCGACCCCAAAGTGGCACTCGGTGATGCATTGTTTACTATGTGTATGGTATTCGATATATTATTTGCCGGTATGACAAATGACACATATACACGGTATACGATATGACACATGACACGGTATGATCGGTACGGTATATGACACAGAATGACACAGTACGGCAATATGACACACTACACCACCCAAGCAAAAAAAAAAAAAAAAAGTGACAACATGACACACGCTACAACATGGCAAACCGCATATTATGACACGAATATGACACGAGTTTATGACGGTGTCGTTACAGCTGGTCGTAAAAAAAGCGCAGATAGAATCCTTGGTCGCAAAACCTTAGTTTTATCGCTCGTTCTTATTGAATTAGATGCTTTGTTAAGGGTTAGAGATAGCGGGAGGGAGGGGGGGAGGGAGAGGGGAGGAAAAGAGGGATGGGGTGGGGGAAGGGAGAGGGGGAGAGGGGAGGTTTGAAAAAGACAGCAAAGAGGCGTGACTGGCGGACTGCAGACAGACAGACAGACAGACAAACGTGCATGTAGTCGAGAGAGAGAGAGAGAAGAGAAAGGGAAGGGAAATGAGTGAATCAAAGAGAGCCAAGACAGAGGAAAATAGGGAAACCAAAGAGAGAGGAAGAAGGTGAGCCGAAGAGAGGAAAATAGGGAAACAAGAGAGAGGAAGATAGGTGAGCCAAAGAGAGAGGAAAATATGGAAACCAAGAGAGAGTAAAATAGGGAAACCAAAGAGAGAGTAAAAATAGGGAAACCAGAGAGAGAGAGAATAAATAGGGGAGCCAAAGAGAGAGGAAGATAAGGCTAGGTAGAGTAGGCATGACAGTCGGCCAGTATTATCGCGTAGTCGAAACGGGTTCGCTGCATAATCTTATTATAGATTAATTCGGTGAAGGGACGAGACGGTCTCACGTTTCGGGGAGAAGGGGCAGGTGGAGGAGGTGGAGAGGAAGGAGGAGAGAGGAGGTGGAAGGGAGGGGGAGAAAGAGGAGGAGGGAGGGGATAGAGGAGGAAGGGAGGAGGGGAAGCAGAGGAGGTGGAAGTGTGGAAAGGAGGAGGAGGAGAGGAAGAGGAGGAGGAGGAAGGGAGAGAGGAGAAGAGGAGAGGAGCGGAGAGGGAGGAGTAGAGGAGGAGAAAGGGTGGGGGGGAGGAGGTGGAAGGGAGGGGGAGAAGAGGAAGGATGGGAGAGAGGAGGAGGAGGAAGGGAGGTGGAAGAGGGAAGAGAGGCAGGAGGAGGAGGAGGAGGAGAGGAGAGAAGGACGAGGGAGAGGAGGGGAGGAGAGCAAGAGAGGAAGGGGAGAGAGTGGAGGGGTGAGGAGAGGACAAGGAGGGGAGGAGGAGGAAGGGGTGGAGGAGGAGGAGGGGGGGGGATAGGAGGAGGAAGGGGGGGAGAGGAGGTGGTGGAAAGGGGGTTCGATAGAGGAGGAGGATGTGGAAGGGAAATGATAGGGGGAAGAGGAGGAGAAGAAGGGGAGAGAGGAGAAGGAGGGCAGGAGAAGAAGAACAAGGAGGAGGAGAAAAGAAGAAAAAGGAAGAGGAGTTTGAGAATGAGGACTAGGAGGAGGAGAAGAGAAGAGAAGTGCTTAAGGGTGAGAGAGAGGAGTGGAGGAGGAAGAGTTGAAGGAAGAGGATGAGAACGAAGAAAAGAGGAGGAAGGAGATTGAAGAATAGAAGGAAGGAAGGAAGAACAGGGGAGAAATAGGGAGTCGAAGACACAACACAACACCCTCTTTATACTCCCGACACACACGCGCGCGCTCGCAATATTAATTTTTCAGACTTTCTCTCTCTCTCTCTCTCTCTCTCTCTCTCTCTCTCTCTCTCTCTCTCTCTTCTCTTTCTCTTTCTCTTTCTCTTTCTCTTTCTCTTTCTCTTTCTCTTCTCTCTCTTCTCTTTCTCTTTCTCTCTTTCTCTCTTTCTCTCTTTCTTCTCTCTCTCTCTCTCTCTCCTCTCTCTCTCTCTCTCTCTCTCTCTCTCTCTCTCTCTCTCTCTCTCTCTCTCTCTCTCTCTCTCTCTCTCTCTCTCTCTCACACACACACACACACACACGCTGACACTCACACACACACACACACAATAACACAAGCCTGTTATCCTTTATTATCAACATTCACGCGGCTCCAAACTAATTGAATTTCTGGCTCTTAGACTTGGCGCGTGGAGGGACACCGCACGGGCTTACCTTCTCTGTCTGTGTCTGTCTGGGGGATGGGTTGGTGGTGGGGGTGGGTGGGGGTGGGTGGGGGGTGGATGGGGTAAGGGGTGGGTGGGTGGATGGGTGGTGGGGGTGGGGGTGGGGGGGGGATATGTGTATGTATGTATGTATGTATGGGATGGTGTGGTTTGGTGGTTGTCTGTCCGTCTCTCTTTCTTCGCCTCTCTCTCTGTTTCCCCTTTCTTTTCCTCCTCTCTTGCTTTGTCACTCTTCTCTCTCTCTCTCTCTCTCTCTCTCTCTCTCTCTCTCTCTCTCTCTCTCTCTCTCTCTCTCTCTCTCTCTCTCTCTCTCTCTCTCTCTCTCTCTCTCTCATCTCTATTCTTCTCTCCCACCCTTTGTCTTCCCCTCTTTCTCTTCCCCCCTCGCCTTCTCGTTTCTCTGTCTTTCTTTTCACTTTCCACTTTCTCTCCCCTTTTTTTCCTCTTATTCCTCTCTACCCCTTCCTCTTCCCCTCCCCTTTCTCCATTCTCTTTATGGCTTTCCTTATTGATTTCCTTTTTATATTGCATTTTTTTCTCCTCCCCCTTCTACTTCCTCTCTTTTTCCTTTTTTTGTCAGCTTTTTATACGCTCACCCCCGCCCCCCCTTCGTTATATCTGCTTCCTCCATTCTCTTATCGCTGTACCTTCTTCCCCTCTTCTGTTTTGTTTTCTTTTGTCTTTTCTTCCGCTCTCTCTATTTACCGTCCCACCTTCCATCTCTTCTCTTCTCCCTCTTTTTATCAACAACCTCCTCTCCCTCATTTCCCCCCTACTCTTCCCCTCTCTCCTCTTTTCTCCCCCTCCCTCTCTCTCTCTCTCTCTATCTATCTATCTCTTTTTTCCTCTTCCCCCTTCACTTCCTTTCTTCTCTTCTCCCCCCCCCCTCTCTCCCTTGCTCCTCTTCTCCCTCTCTCTTTCTCTCCCTTTCTCCTCTTCCCCCTTTCTCCTCTTCCCTTTCCTCTTCTTCCCTCTATTTCTCTCCTTCTCCCCATTTAATCCCCTCTTTCCCCTTTCTTCCCTCTCTTTCTCCTCTCCCTTTTCTCCTCTTCCCTCTACTCTCTCTCCTTCTCCCCCACATTTAATCCCCTCTCTTCCTTCTCTTCCCCTCTCCCTTTTCTCCTCCCACTTCCCTCTATCATCTCTCCTTTCCCCTACATTTAATCCCTTCTCTTCCCTCTCATCCTCTTCTCTTCTCCCCTCTTCTCCTCTTCCCTCTCTTCCCCTTCTTCCCTCTCTTTCTCTTCTCATTTCCATCGCTCTCCCGCGTCAAATTTAAAGGACATTAAAGACTGTTAATGTTCTATCAATGTTTAGTCAAATTAAGGCGATAGAGATTGCGAGAGAGAAAGGAGGGAAGGGGGGGGGAGGGGGGAGTTTTAAGCACTTTGGGTTGTCGTTTCCTGGAGATGTTTATGTCTGTCCTTTTACTCTTATCTCTCTTCTCTCTTCTTTTTTCTTTTCTTTTTTCTTTTTCCTTTTTCTCTTTCTTCCTTTTCTTCTTTTCTCTTTCTTTTTCTTTCTCTCTTTCTTCTTTTCTTTCTTTTTCTTTCTTCATTTCCTCTTCTCTTCTCTTCTCTTCTCTTTCTCTCTCTTCTCTTCTCTTCTCTTCTCGTCTGCTCTATCTCTTCTCTCTCTCTTCTCTTCTCTTCTCTTCCTCTTCTCCTCTTCTCTTTCTCTTCTCTTCTCTCTCTCTCTCTCTTCTCTCTCTCTTCCTCTGGTTTTATTTATTTCCTTCCCTTTTCCTCTCGCTCTTTCGCCTCTCCAAAAAAAAGAAAAGAAAAAATCTAAAAACCCCGCGGCCTTTCTCTCCCCTTTCTTTCTTTTCCTTCCTGTCCCTCTCTTTTTTTCTCCTTCCTTTGTCTTTATTCCTTCCCTTCTTCTTTTTCGCAGCTTCCCTTTTTTCTCTTTTCTTCCTCCTTCTAGCCCCTCCTTTCATTTCCTTCCCCTCCTTTTCCCTCTCCTCTTTCTTTTCTCCCCTTCTTTCTCTCCTTTTCTTCTCTCCATCCTTGTCTCTCCCTCTCTCCTCCTTTCCTTTTTCTCATCTCTCCCTTTTCTCGCCCTCCTCTCCCTCCTTCACCCCTTCCCTTCTCCCCCTTCTTCTGTTCATCCTCCTGCCTCTCCTTTCTCTCACACCTCTCCCTTTCCCCCTTCCTATTACCTCTCTCCATCTTCTCTCCCTCTCTTCTACTTCTCCTTTATCTCCCTCTTCCTTCTACATCTTCTATTTCTCCCCTTCCACCTTTGCCACCAGTAAAATAAAATTAAAAGAGAGAGAGAAGAGAGAGAGAGAGAGAGAGAGAAATAGAAAGAGAGAGGAGAGACAACAGGGAACACAGAGGGGAAATAGAACAGACAGACGAGAGAGAGAGAAAAAAAGAGAGATGAGAGAGAGAAAAAGAAAAAAATATATATATTTATTTCCCATACGTTGTTGCTACCCCCTCCACCCCCTTTGGCTCAGAATGGAGACGTATGTACGTTTGAAAGCACTGGGGGACCTGAACAAGCACAGTTTTTGGCATTTCATTAAGGTCCCGAGGATGGTATTACAGGAAGTTGCCTTATAAGGGGGGGAGGGAAGGAGTGCGAGCAGAGGGAGGGTGGGAAGGGATAGGTGGGAGAGGGGAAAGGGAGGGGGGAGGGAGGACAGGAAGGGGTGCGAGGAGAGGGAAGCGAGAGGGGNATAACAATGATAGCAATAATAATAATAGCAATAATGATGACATTATTATTCATCAAGACACTAATAATGATAATAATAAAGATATCCGGTAATAATGGTACCTATAAGAATAATAACAACAATAATAAAAAGTAATAAAAACAGCGGTAAACACAACAATAACAACAATAATAATTACTTTAATCTGAATAAGAACTCAATAATGATGATTAATCGTGATAATGATTTTGAGAACAGTACTGTCAACAAAATAATCACACTTACATGCAAATTAGTAATAATAATAATAATAACGACGATAATACAGTTTCCCTTTGAATAAAAGTGTTAGTGATAATAATGGTGTAATGATAACTTTTGATAAAGTTATTACTACAAATTGTCATAAAGTCACTCATTATATTTATATCAAATTCTTGATAATTCTCGATCTTACCACCGTTGTCATTACTGCAATTATTATAACATCAATGTCATTATCAATATCATTATGATTATCAATATAACATATTTATCATTATATCTAATATCATCATTACAAGTATCTTTAATATCGCCATATTATCATATTTATTCTGTCGTTCTAAATTATCATTGTTATGACACTGAATATCATAAATTATCTTGTTCAACTTCATCATTACTATCATCCTCTTCATAATTAAATACTTATCACTTTCAACGTAAGTATTATGAATATTACCAATCTAATAACTAAATAATGTTAATCGTTCTCATCATCATCACTATCATTCTTCATCATTGATTTGAAAATTGTTGTCATCATTTCCATTATGATTTCTCACTATCGTTTTCCCAACTGTTATTGTTGTTTCTGTTATTGTGATTATCAGTTTTATCTATTATAAAAACAGTTTTGCCTATTATCAGCATTTTCACTATTATTATTGTTGTGTTTTTGTCACCATTTCACAGTCTTTATGATCAGCATAAGTGTTTTTGCAACTATCGCTATCATTATTTTCACTATTGTTGGCACAATTACTCTTGTTACCATTAACATTATTCTCATCTTCGCCACTATCATAAATCTACGAATTAACATTGCTGCTACCATCATTAATTCTATTATTGTTAACTGTGTCAGAATGGTCATTTCTGTTATAAGTATTCATCCACCTCCTTATCATCATAATGTTATCACTATCAACGTCATTACCACTGTATTCACCGACGTTATAAGTATATTGATATACTTTTCTTTCTTGTTGCAGTACAATGCTATTGCCAGCAGCGTAACACCTGACATTGCATTCCAGATGGCAGCTTCCTGGAAAACCCGGGTCTTTCCTTCCAGCACCTGACAGACGGATAGCATAGGATCTCCTCCCTTAAGGATCGTAGGAGTAAAGATCCTTCTAACCTGCTATTCCCACTGTGTTGTTCCGAGGATCAGCTGACACACACTACCTTGAAAGGACGAAAGATCCTGTTATTTCACCTTCTACAGGATCGGTTGGTGTTCTGCTGAAGTTTAAGGACTGTGTGGTCTGAAGGAGTTGAGGAGCGAAGGGCGGGGAGAATGTCGTGTCCCTCGTAGCACCGGAATCCTCCAAGTGTCCTATGTGTTCAAGTCCTACCGAGCGCGCGAGCCTTTTGAAAGAAGCGTCTCGAACCTTCTCAAAGTGACTCGGACTGCTCGATGAACTTATCAGGGTATCCCGGCTTGTATAGACCCCACCTGTGCCAGCTGGCTTGGTCCGGGTGATGTTTCACTCAGTAGATCATAGACACAGTCTTTTCCCCTCGAGTTCTTGCCTCTTAGGAACTTATTCCACGTTAATTGGCTCCGCTGTGAAACTGGTTCGTTTCCGTACCTGACCCTTCGCTTCGGAAGCATTCGAAACTGAGACAAAAAAGTGTGACTCTGAAATTTCCTGTGACAAAGTGAGACATTTAAAATTCTAAACAAATAGAAATAAACACCATAAACAAGTAGAAAATACGGAGAATAATAGTTTAAGTCCTGTGTGATCTTGGGTCGACTATGCTGAAGATGGAGATCGCGAGAACGAAGCTGCTGGCGGCCGTTCTCACTCTGAACGTCTTCGCGGCAGGTGAGGTGTAATCTTGAGTGCATGGAAGTTTGAAATTCATGTTATTTTACTGATAACCTTTACTGATGAAATAGATATTGAGAAAATAAAATGTTTATCAACAGTTCTCTAAACAAACAAAATAAAGAATACTTTGATAGTTTCCGATTGTATTTGACTGAGAGGGAGAGCGAGAGAGAGAGAGAGGGAGAGAGAGNCCACACACACTACACACACACACACACACCACACAATAATATCTACTATAAATAATTATACTACGTATAATTATAGATATAGCATTACAGTTACGATCTAAATATACTATACATAATAGTATACCTACACTTGTCTATATCCATAGTAATACATGGTTTTATACAGTTAAGTATAAAGTGATATATATATAGTTCTTGATTACTATATATTATATATATTTTATTACTATATAAGTAATACTATATGTATGTGTATTATATACTATAGTTATATCAACGTATAGTATATAGTCACTAATATAGCATATATATATACTAATATATACTGTTACTCCAGCGAATACTATATATATATACTATATGTATAGTATATATATATATATACAGGTAGAGAGGGAGTGAGGAGCGGATCAAGGAGGGAGGAGGCGGGTGAGGGAGAGAGGGATGGAGTGAGAGTGGGAGGAGAGAGGCGAGAAGAGATGCGTTAGAAGAGAAGACAAAGGAGAGAGAGAACGAAGAGAGAGAAGGGAGAGAGAGAGCGCAGATGACGTTCTAATATGATAGCGCCCCTTCTCCCCCCCACTCTCCGCTGAGAGAGACGAAGAGAGAGAGAGACTAGAAAGAGAGGACGCATGAGAGATGATGAGACTATATGCCAGCCTACAGTCCCGCAGTTTGCGGAGAGAGAACGAGAGGAGAGAGAGAAAGAGCAGGATATCCTAAACTAAATATTAATTAAGGTTCTCAAAAGCGTTATGCCTTGGGGTAACATTTAACAATTATTGATTATTGGTGGAAGCCCGGTACTTCAGTGACAAATAAAATAGGAGGGATGCTACAACAAATCTAGCCACATAAAGTTGAGAAATCTTCTATATTAATTTTGTTTCTAACTAATCTGTTCAGAAGAAAATAATAATAATAACAACAACAACAGTAATAATAATAATAATAATATGAATGATAATAAGTACATACGGGGAAATCATTTACAATGTCCATGTATATAATCTTCTCTCAAGGCATACTTATTCCTAACTTTATAAGAGAAAATAAACAACATCAAAAAGTATTAACAAGAAGGAAAAATATTAGAACGGAAAACAGAAACGTAAGAAAGTGATATTCTATTTTTGTTTTCTTTCTCTTCGAATTTGTGGCGCTGGCTTATTTTTTCTCTCTCTCCAGTGGCCTAAAACTTTTCAGAAATATTAACTACTGTCTGCGAATACACTGACTGTGTTATGAATTACGTGGTATGATTTTTAACGTTGAGCTTTTCATACAAACCTGAAAGGATTCTTGGTGATTTTTATGTGTTTATTAATGGTGATACATACATTCATACATACATACACACGCATACATGCTGTATACATATACATACATGAATACATAATATATATATATTATATATATTATATATATATATTTATATATATATTATTATTATGTATATATATTATATATATATATATATATATATATATATATATATATATATATATATATAATATATATATATATATATATATTATATATATATATATATATATATATTCATATACATACCCCTATATATACACATACACACAAACATACACACACACACACACACACACACACATATATATATAAATATATACATATATATACCACATGAACATATATATATATATATATATATATATATATATATTATATATATATATTATATATATATATATATATATCTTATATATACACATATGCACACACACACATACACGCGACTCACTCTGTCCCTGACCCCGCAGGCGGCAACCCCCTGTACCCCCCGACGTCCAGCTGGCCTGCGGCGGGCGAGGGCGGCGGCGGCGGCGAGCAGGCGTCCGCGGCGTACTCGCGGGGCGCGCTGGCGGGCTGCCGCGCCCCCTGCACTTCGCGCCGCCGCCGCCGCGCCCCGACGACCGCTACAACCTGGTCCACCGCCGCCAGTACTTCGCCTCGTTCCGCGGCGCCAGCTGGACCTGAAGGCGTCGCCGCCGCTCGACTACGAGCTGGAGCCGTCGTACCAGCAGGGCGTCAACATGTACCAGTACGCCTTCACGGAGAGCACCACCTACGGCGACCCCAGCAAGTACGCGGGCGGGGCGGGGCGGCGCGTGGGCGCGGGCGGCGGCGGGCGGCTGGGCGCAGGTACGGCGAGAGGGTGTGGTGGCCCCGGATGCCCCTGGCCGTGCTGGGGGCGCGCTCCGAGCCCTACCTGGGCAGGGTCGTCGAGCACGAGGACCAGCAGCTGCGCCCCGCGCCCCTGAAGCGGCCGAGGGACGACCCGCCGGCCTACAGCGACGCCGAGGACATGCCGCACTACAGGTACGACGCGGGCGGCGAGGGCGAGGGCGGCGCCGTCTACGAGCGGGGGCGGACGGAGGGCGCGAGGGAGAGGGGCGGGGGGGGGCGGAGGGCGCCCCGTCGCAGAACGCGTCCCTGGCGGGCTCGGTGCGCGTGCAGAAGTCGCTCAACCCCGCCAGGGACAAGGTGGTGTACGCCGACGTGCCGGCGCTGACCAACGCCTCGGCCACGCCGCGCCCCCTGCACCGCGGGGTGGACTCCCTCCTGCAGATGATGAGCCAGGCGGACGAGGCGGCGCAGGAGGCGCCCTCGCCCAAGCCCTCCCCGACGCCGGAGGCCCCTGAGGCCAAGAACAAGAGCAAGGCCGGAGGGAGGGACGCCGAGGAGGACCAGAGGATGCTGGCTCACGTGGGAGGCCCCTCGGAGCCGCAGGGCCCCTACGTCACCACCACCGTGGCCCTCGGCTCCATCATGCTGCTCGTCATCATCATCGTGGTAAGGATTCGTGCGTGTGTGTGTGTGTGTCCTGCATTCATGCGTGTAGGTGTAGCTGTTTTTTATTTGTACATGCACAGCCTCGACATAAATCTACGGTCCGCCCGCCACATTTCACTACCCCTCAATGCATTAGCCCAAGTAACCTCCAAGACTCAACCCCCCCCTCTAGTCCTCACCACCCTCGAAGAAGTACACACCCCACTCAAACCAAAGTATAACGACCCTCCCATCCCCCATACACACAAATAAATAAATAAATGAATAAATAAATAAATAATACCATAAACAACACCACAGGTCATGGTAGCGCTGAGAGTCCAGTGGAGGGAGCGAGCGAAGGCGGCGGAGGAGTGGTCAGTGAGGCCGCCCACAGTCCAGCCCGCCTCGCCTGCCTCCGTGGGCGCCGGTCCGCCCACTCCGCCGTCGCACCTGGACCCGCTCACGCACCTCCACGCCGAACCGATAAGGATCAAGGTGAGATAAGAGAAGAGATAAGAGGAATGCGTGATTGAATGGGAAGAAGGAAAAAAAAGTGAATGAAAAGCAATGGATGAAAGGATATAGAGACAATCGACGTAAGATAAGATAGGATAAGACATTGAAGTAAATAGCTCACTCTCTCTCTCTTTATCTGCAGAGAGAGAGTGAGAGTGAATGAGAGTGAGAGTGAATGAGAATGAGAGAGAGAGAGAAAGAGAGAGAGAGAAATCTCACACGAAAAGGAAATGAAAAAATAAGAATAAAAGATATCTGGTCTTAGAATTAGTGAACGCATAGCGAAAGAAAGTAGGAAACATTTAAAAAATATATTAGCTTACTAATAGTAAAAAAAAAAAAAAAAATCTGTTTTGAACACACATTAGAAAGAACAGAGAAACGAGAGAGAGAGAAAAAAAGGATTACAATAAGGAACATCGTCGAATCTTATTAAAAAACAGACATAATGAAGAATATAAATACAAGACCATAAATTCATAACTTCAAAAACAAAAGACAAAAGTTCCTCCCTGTCCCAGGCGAAAGGTCTTCTCGAACGGAGGGGATCCAACACCAGCTTGACCTTGGAACTGCCCTCGACCTGCCCGCCACCCGAGGTCACCTCACCGCCCCGACACTGGTCAGTTCTTTTGTAATTTGTGTTTTTTTTATTTTGTCTTTTTTCGGTTTTTGTTTTTACTTTTTGTATCTTTTCTTTCTTTTTTCTTGGTCTTGTTCAGCCTCTTCTTTTCTTTTCTTGGTCTTGTTCTGCCCTTCTCTTTCTTTTTTTTTTCTTTTCCTTTATCTCTTCCTTCGACTACCCTTTCCTTCTCCTCTTCGTCCCCTTTCATTCTCCTCCTCCTCCTTCTTCCCTTTTCATCCTCCTCCTCCTATTTCCTCCTTCCCTCATACTTTTTTCTCCTCCTCTCTCATTCTTCTTCTTCAAGCATACTTTTTTACATATAAGATTGTTAATTCTAAAGTTCATATTTCATTGTACTATAAATCGTAAGCCGTATGCATATGGCCTTATAAGGGAGGGTATTCAAGCTTCAATAAATTTTCATGATTGTGTGTTTTTATCTTTTAAAACATTTTCATCTCACATTTCCTGGGTTTTATGATGAAACCAAAATAACTGTAGAATTAATCACTGTAGTGAAGATAGATACATTCTTTAAGTATTTTAAGTAAATATCTTAAAACTTCTTTAAGTAAATATTTTCAAGTATTTTTAAGTAAATATCTTAAAGCATCTTTAAGTGGTATATATCTTCAAGTGGTAAAAAAAATCTTGAACAATTATCAGCAGAATATTTTCCGTGCCCTTCTTTATCTACTTATCCATCCATTCACCATCATTATCACTATCATTCCATTCGCAACGAAGCGGTTTTCGACTCCTTTCTTTTTTATTTCTGTTGCCTGTGTATCGTTTCACTCCGCCTTACAAGCGAATCATACACAAGTATCCCCAGCACGCCGGAGGAGTTTTTGATGACCGCTGGAAACAGGATGAGCCGGAGACAGCTGAGACACTGCCTGAGGGACACGAGGGCGCTGCATGCCGAGTTCTGGGAGGTCCCGCTCAACTTGCCCGACAAGTAAGGGTCTTTGTCTGCCTCTTCTTCTTGGGTGGTGTGTGTGTGTGTTTTTTTCTTTGCCTCTCTTTGTGTGGTGTGTGTGTGTGTGTGTTTTTGTCTGCCTCTTCTTCTTGGGTAGTATGTGTGTGTGTGTTTTTTTCTTTGCCTCTCTTTGTGTGGTGTGTGTGTGTGTTTCTTTATTTGGGAATGTAGTTATGTTGGAAAGGTGTTGGTCCGAGATATTCGTATTTAGATCTACTTCGTTGTTTTAACACTGTGTTTCCCTGACAAATACTGCATATATCTCAAGGAGGCTTTATAATGATGATATATATACCGGTACTACTTTTTAGACATATATATTATGTAACAATGAAAACTGTCGAATTCTACCATTGATTCTAATTGCAGAAGTAATATTGAATTCTGGTACACTGGTTCATCATTGAAGATAATTCTAGTTATACATTCTATACGTTCAGTTTGATAATAATTCTAGAGACATTCATATCAACGTTACCATATCCATACCAAGACCACTGTGACGATGTAAACATGAATATTCATACCCGTACAATCAAATTACACGAATTCCCAATGACATATCTGTACCAGCGATACAGTACCTGGTATAGGGTTACAGTGACGTCGAGATAACCTTGAATTCCGATGAACAAATAGAACATTTAATGCATTTTTGTAGATACTCATACATGCAAGCAATTTACACGAATGGCCTATACTAGTGATACAGTGCCTGTAATTACTATCAATGTGGAATTGATGTCGAACAAATTTCAATAGGAACAACGAAGGGAAGAACAAGAAAACACACGGATATGCCGAAGACCATTTCGGTTTAATGCTTCTTCAGGGCATAGACTAAAGAAGCAGTAAAGCGAAAAGGCCTTCGGCATATTCGTGTTTTCTTGTTCTTCTCTTCGTTGTTCCTGTTGCAATGACGTCGATGTAACCCTGAATTCCGATGAACAACTAGAACATTGAACACTGAACGCAACTCTCTAGTTATTCATACCTTAAAAATTCAGTCTACACGAACTTCCTAACGAGATATTTGTACCAGCGACATAGTCTTTAATATTTGGATTATGGTGACGTCATTATAACCTTGAATTGCACAGGTGTGACGTCCCAGGCTCCGCGGCCAAGAACAGGTACCGTACAGTGCTGCCCAATGAAGCTACGCGAGTGAGGTTGGACACTGGAGATCCTGCCACTGCTTATATTAATGCTAACTACGTGAGGGTTAGTATCGATTTTTTTTTTTTTTGTATTTTGGGAGTTTTGATGGGATAAGTTTTTAGTTTGAGAGATTGGTGGTGGTAATTTGAAGATTTTCATTGATATGTTTCCTTTTTTTTTTTTTACCTTATATATATATATATATTGTTGTCTGCTATCCGTCTCTCCCTTTCTGTATCCTCAGCCACACTAACCCCTTCCACCCCCAGGGATACGACGGCGAGGAAAAAGCCTACGTGGTAACCCAGGGTCCTTTGGCCAACACCGTGGCTGACCTCTGGGCGCTGGTCATGCAGGAGAGGTCACCGGCCGTGGTCATGATTACCAGACTCAAGGAGAAGCGGAGAGTCAAGTGCGAGCCGTACGTGCCAGCCCTCAGTGCCACGTACGGAGACATCACGGTCACGGTCAAGCAACTCATACACAAGAACGGATACACGACCCGTCAGCTGATGCTCCAGGTGGGTCCTCCGCCTTCATCTTCCGGCGTTGGCTATTGGCAAATCGTCTTAGGCTACTGGGAATCCCTATAAGGTTATTAGGTTTCCTGCTGGCTATTTAAAATTTTCCTTTTAGGCTATTCGGAATTCTGCTTAGGCTACTGGAACCCCTATAAGGTTATTAGATTCTGGCTATTTACAGTTTCCTTTTAGGCTACTGGAAATTCCTGTTAGCTATTGGGCATCCCCTTAGGCTACTGGAATGCCTGCTAGCGGTTGGCATGACTGGCTATTGGCTACTGGAGACTGGACATTGGCTGCTGAATACTGACTACTGGCTTCTGGTTATTGACCAAGATGAAACGTCTGACTTGGGTATAGTATATATATATATATATATATATATATATATATATATATATATATATATATATATATATATATATATATACTGATGCTACTGATGAGCATTATATCACATTGTACATGTCAGCTGGCATCGTCTGGCCTATGATTTACTAGTCTACATTAATGCATGATCCACTGATAGTAAACAGATTACGGTATGTTTAAGTGAAGTTTCTTATGACGCTAAAAGCAATACCTTTACTTTCAAGAATCTTTAGATATTATCATTCTGTCCATGTACTACTTCTGGTTTAGTATTCTTTATAATGCATATAGGAAAAATACTGCACCATAAACAATACCCTTATTTTCAAGGATACCTACACATCATACATTTATCCAAGCATTACTTCTGGTTCAGTATCCTCTACATAACATATAGGAAAATAATTCAAGCTTTAGAAGACACCATAACCACTTCTGCTTCGTCTAACAGCGCCGGGAGGAGGTTCACGAGACGCTGCACTTCTGGTACACCGCCTGGCCCGACCACAAAACACCCACAGAGCCCGATCAGCTGCTCGCCATGTCCCTCGAGGTTGACCACGTCAGGAAGGCAAGTTGGGGAGGTCCTGCTTGTAATGAAGATGATGATGATTGGTGATTGGTTCTTGTTTTCATTCGGTGTTTATTTTCTGTCTTTTTTCCTTTTTTTCACATTTCCTTGTTTCCTGTTTCCTTCCTCCCTGTCTTTCTTATTTTCTGCATGCTATCCTTTCTTTTGTCTCACTTTTGGCTATTTCTCTATTTATCTCTATCCATCTATCTATATGGAGAGCGCAAACACAAGTAGTTAAAAAGTAGTAAAAAAAAAAAAAAAAAAAAAAAAAAAAAAAAAAAAAAAAAAAAAAAAAAATCTTACCACCAAACCCCAGACCATTAACCCCCCCCCCCTCCCCATAGACTGGCACCGGAAGCGCCCGTGGCCCCGTGATCGTGCACTGCTCAGCTGGCATCGGACGCAGCGGCTGTTTCATCGCGATCAGCATGGCCATTAACCAGCTGTTGGAAGAAGACTGCGTTGACATCCTTGGGATCTTGTGCCAGATGAGGCTAGACAGGTGAGTCTTGGGCATGTTTCATTTATTTATTTACTTTTTTAATAATTTAATCACTTTTTAATTTGTTGGGAGGAATGTGGTTTTATAATTTAGGTTTTTATAATTGAGGTTTTGGAATTGTGTTCTGTAGTGGGTTTCGGCGTTGGGGAAAAAGTCTGGAATTAAGATTAATCTCTTCAAACTTCCTGCAAAAATTATGTTTTTGGTTTGGGTACCTTCCATTTTGGCAACACTAATGTACCGATTTGCGTGTAAACAACAGATGCAAAAGCCATTGCTATTTATTCTAAATTGGATGTTACATATTTTTACTCACAGCATATCCTATATATATATATATATTATTTTTTTTACTTTACCCGTTTTCTGTATAAGTGATTTTTAACACACAATTTCATTGTCCGTTATATATGTTCTGCAGATTTCTAGATTTCTTTTCTGTCCCCAAAGATAACCATGAAGGGAACCCCCTTCCAACGCCCTGACAAATTTCTACATACTTGACCCATGAAATTCCAACAATGTCGAATAGAAAGTAATTGGGCCGCTTCCCCACTTAATTAATCACTCCTCGACCTGCCCTTTTTACCCCCCCTGCGCCTCCCACAGGGGCGGAATGGTCCAGACCGGAGAGCAGTACGAATTCATCCACCGTGCCGTGGCGCTGTACGAGTCCACGCTTCCAGCCGTGTGTGTGAACAAGTGATGCACGCCCTCTGACAGCTACCATGCCCTCCCCATGAACATTTCATGACCTCCCCCACAACGGAGTATGTCTCTGGGTCAAGGACACTACTGGCCAGGGGCTTCGGTAGGATGGAAAAGCCGCTTCACCAGGCAGTCTCTGCAAGCGCCTCATTGTCCGTGTTGCCATGCTATGTACAACAGCCAGCAGGTGTTCACGTACGTCCTCAGTGCACCAAACGCATACCGAGGACATGTTACGATATGTACAGCGTGTACTTAACAAGTGCAGTGTGTTACATTCCACATGGAGGACCTTCTATGGCTGTATGGTGCCGTTAGGACAGTCGACGACAGACCCGTCGACAATAACAAACAGTTCGCATCTTGTTTGATGTGGATCTCCGGCAAAAGACAAGGCACATTGGCCCGGTTTCCTCTGAGTGAACAAGTGTCTTCCTGGACACTCGGTCCGATGAAAGACCAAAAAACATTTTCCCAGTAATACAAGATAGATAATTATGGCAGCTTAACTTGAATGTAAACATAAGCATGAATCATTGTCTATCCGAGTGATGTACTTATTTTAACAAAGATATTTATCAGTTGTCATACAATACTTATTTTCTGTAATATAATGTATGCATAAAAAAACATGAATATAAAATAAACACACCTAGAGACAGCGCATAACATCTACATGGCCACGCACACCACACACACACACACCACACACACACACACACACAACACGCACACACGCACACACACACACACACACACACACACACACACACACACACACACACACACACACACACACACACACACACACACACACACACACACACACACACACACACACACACACACACACACACACACACTCCATGCTGTAAATATATATATTTATACGCACATTTCTATCTATCCATCTGTCTTTGACTGTCTATCTACCTGTCTGTCTGTCTGTATATCCATCTATCTATAAATATATATTTATTTATATTTATATGTAAGGTCCTCCCGAAGGATGTCTAAGATTTCGCAACAAGCTGAACCATCTCATGTCCTGTGTGTATATGAGTGAGCCGTGACCTTCGCCGCACACTCACGCTAAACTGTCTCGCAAATTCCTCTCCGCGATTCGTAGGTTTCGATACTCGGCGTGAACTGAAGCTTCGAACTTACCGGTACAGTGTGGCAGTGAAGTTGTACGTTTCTTTGTGCAAAACCAGAGGCGAGCGGCGTGTTCTGTTTGTTATGGGAGTGAATCAATCTGGGAAGTTATTTTATTTCTTTTTTTTTTTCGTATAGAGTGGAGAGAAAATCATGGCCAAGGACCGAGAGGTGTTTTGTTTCCATCGCGAGTATTTGGAGTGAGATGGCAGTGCGAACAGTAACGATAATAACAACATTCTTCAGCGTCTGTGTATGAGGCATAGGCCTACTCGACCAGTACCAGAAATCCTTCAGAGGAGCGTGGTAGTCTCAGCTCCTGCAAGGACCGACTCTTCAGGGGGAATCTGTCTATGGGATCTGTTAGCTCCCAAGCTCTTGACCGAAAAAAAAAAATGAAAATATTAAAAAAATAATCCACCTCGCCTCCATAGCTCTTTTCGTGAGCCCTTCTGAGTGCTGAATGCAAGACTTGTGATCCTGGAGAATTACATTTTTTTTCATTCGTCAAGAAAAGAAGTAGAAGAAAAAATACAAGAAATCGAGGCATAATGAGTGTTCGTACAATTAATTCCTTGCCCGGGGGAACTCTGGCAAGCACCTTGGTGTTAATATAATTAGTCGACATGTAGCATTATTAGTGTCTGAGTGATGCAGTTCAGTGTGATATTAAGCATTAGGTTTAGGTGATATTCCGGAGAATATTTATTTTGTGTTTGACATAAAACCTGATCCAGGTGAGGGTCGTCCGGGAACCTGAAAAGGTGAGATTTCTTCAAGTGTGTATTTGTTCACCTAAGTGGAGATCGCGATAGGAACCAGAAAAAAAATATATATTTTAGCTTTATTCTAAGAATTATGTTAGCCACAGAAAGGACGTTTCTTGGCTAGTGGATATTTTACCTAGTTTAATCCCCCTTAAAAAAAGAAAACGGACGTCACGATGGTTTATTGTTCGGCCAAAAGGCGTGTTGGTTTATCTTGCATTCAGCTCAAAGCTCACACAAAATAACTTCTGTGAAACATGTAGATACAATCCTCTAAGTATAATAATAATAAAGACAAAGGTGTTTCGTGGCTGGAAGACAATATCGGAGATGGGGCTGCTGGAACTGGACTCTTTACCAAAACAAAGAAAAAAAAAAAAAAGAAAAAAATACAATGGCTCATATTCCTATGTTTAGCTTTTGTGCAGAATATTCGGTAAAGATTTCCGTTCTATCTCTCTCCAATGTTCCACCTCAGTTATGCCTGTAGGTAACCTCACAGGGAACCATTCGGTGTATTAGCACAGGGGTTGAAACGATGTAATACCACTGTACACAACACAACATCAAGAAACAAACACATTAAACAGTACTGTACTTATACAACTGCAAGTAAATTATCAAAAGAAAAAAAAAAAAACTACATATATATATTTTATGGTGTATTCTTAAAATTGATTTATCTACCAAAGTGGACAAAAAATATATAAAAAGGATAAAAAGGGGAATTGTCCTTCCCTTTTCGAGGCTCTGGGTAGCCATGGGATATTAAATGTCATGTTAGTGTAACGAGAGAGAGAGAGACTCTCGTCAGTTCGGTGTA
>NW_020871265.1:137625-152625 GCF_003789085.1 Penaeus vannamei
ATAGCTCCAGTTTCAGACGTGACTGTTACGAGACGGGAGCGATCGCGTCGGGTACGGAAAGGGACTCTGCCCACATGTTTTTTGAGACATTGTTGAAAGAGAAGAGTGTTGCCTGAGTAAGGAGCTGTAGAAGGGATCACGAATACCCGCCCAGCAAGCTGGATTAAATAGAGCAAGATATTTGTAGGGTTGGTGGTGTAGAAGGACGGGGACGTGTGGAAGAAGGAGTGTTGTTGAAGGGGGTAGTATTACGGAGAGATGGAGAATAAGGCTGTGAGGTAGTAATAAGGGAGGTTGGGGTGTTTGATGATGGTTGTAGGGGTAGAGGTGAGGAAGTTGATGAAGTTGGGAGGGTAGGAATGTCTTCTGGAGATCGAGTCTCTGCTTAGGCGGGTAATGCACTAGTAGGCATTGAGGAGTGGGTAGTATATATATATATAATATATATATATATATATATATATATATATTATATATATATTATATAATATATGTGTGTGTGTGTGTGTGTGTGTGTGTGTGTGTGTGTGTGTGTGTGTGTGTATGATATGAATGAACGAATATCTTACAATACAAGAGATGTAATTTAACCGGTTTCGATTATATCTTCGTCAGAAATACATACATTTGGGAGAATGATGATCGTGACTGCCGCAGTGTACATATTTTTCTCTGTCGCAATATATATATATATATATATATATATATATATATATATATATATATTTATATATATATAGTATATTATATGTATATATATATATCACATATTATACAAATATATATGTATTATATATTATATGTATATATGTGTGTATATATATGTATATATATATATATATATAGATATATATACATATGCATGTATGTGTGTACGTGTACGCATCGTATGTGTATACATATGCATGTATGTGTCACATATGCATGTATGTGTATACATATGCATGATTGTGTACACATATATGTTGTGTATACATATGCATGTATGTGTATATGGCATGTATGTGTACATATGTATGCATGTGTTATTGCATGTGTCACATATATGTGTATCATATATGCATCGTATGTGTACACATGTATGTATATGTGTATGCATAATATCATATGTATGTACCACATATGCATGTATGTGTAATACATATCATGTATGTGTCACATATGCATGTATGTGTACACATATGCATGTATGTGTACACATATGCATGTATGTGTACACATATGCATGTGTGTATGTATATTATATATGTATAACATGTATGTGTAACATATGTAATACAATACACACAACACACACACACACACAAATATTATGTAGTATATATACAAATATATATGTATATATATTATATACATATATATATATATATATATATATAATATATATATATATATCTTTCTTATAAGACATCAGGTAGTGTGTTCAAACAAAACAATTCGGACAAAAAAAAATCCTTGAAACGTAAGATTAACTCCATTTATTTCTTAAATATACCATGGTACATCTCATCACTGTACCATCATTACCTCCCATTAAGGTGGAGTAACAAAATTTCCCTCAAAAAACCTCCCGTACAACCCCCCTTCCCCCTTAAAAAGAATAAATAATAATAATAATAATAAAAAAAGAATAAATGGAAAAAAAAAAAAAAAATAAAAAGTAAAAAAATATCATCCACTGCACGCCGTCTAATTAATGTCCTCGAGCTCCTTCATCAGCTGAGCTCTCTTCTTCTCCAGTTCGTCCTCGCTCAGCTCCCCCTCCTCGAGGCTCACCTCCCCAGCTTCCCTCTCTGACGACCTTCTGGCAGACTCTCCCTCGGAGTGGACACGGGACCTGGGATTAAGAAAATAAAAAACGGGGGATATGGTTTATTAATTCCATGAGCTGGTAGGAGGGAAGGAGGGAGGGGGTGAGGGAGAGGAGGATGGGTGGAGGGAAAAAGGAGGAGGAAGGGAGGGAATGAAAATCATGGAGGGGAAAGGGTGAAAATCATGGCAGGGGAGGGAAGGAGTGAAATTTGGGAGGGGAGGAAAGGAGTGAAAAGGGAAGGAATGAAAATTATGGGAGAGAGGGAGGGGGGAGGAAGGATGAAAATTATAGGAAAGGGAGGGAAGGAGTGAAAATTATGGGAGAGGGAGGGAAGAAGTAAAAATTAATGTTGGGGGAGGGAAGGAGTGAAAATTATGGGTGGGGGGGGCAGAAGGCTATTATAATGATGTGGAAATAATAGTAGAGAAGGGGAACAGGGAAGGATGGGGAGTAAGGAGGATATGGTGGGAGGGGGAGGGGAAAGCAGTCTTATGTGTGACTAAGATTTCATAACTATTATTACTTTCTTTTTTTTAATACATCTCAGCATTTCATCATTTGAATCTATGCGATACCTATGTTTGTAATTTGATTTTGAACTCTACTAATAATCCATCAGTTGGTTTCACTCAGCAAAACATTTTACAAGATACTTTTATCTTAAAAATCAAAAGAAAAGAGAAATATATATATATAAAACTGACATACTATCAGAGGCATTATAATAAGAAAGTTGACTACATTCTGGATTAACCCCAAAGTGGAAGCAAACAAACAAAACAATCAAGGAAACAAGTTAACAATGATAAAATACATTTGTTTGTTTAGGAAAGCATTTGTTTTGTGTAAGTAAAGCACATACAAATCCGATTCAATTCCAGCCAAACCAGTTAACAGCAACAATTAATAATCACAATAATAAATAATAAAAACAATAATAGTCTATTTGCTAACTTGAACTGTCAATGAGACAATATCTCAAACTATCACAAAACAACACGGACGAAACCAAATACTGCATTAATTATTGACTCAACTGAGGGAAACTTTTTAGTTCAATAAACAAATGAAATCCAGTAATCTGCATTCAATTTTCTATTAATGGTGCTGGATTCCTCTTTGAATTGATAAACTGACATGATTCTTGAACGTGACTACTTCCTAAAAAAGTAATCTTAGTTAACTGAAAAACTACTTTGGAAGAAGACCAAATATTCCAAAAGAGAAACTAAAACAAATACCAACTACTCTTCAACTATCTACTTGCACATCTATCTATCTATCTATCTATCTATATCTGCCTTGATTTGTTTTGTTCCCATGTCTCCTGTCTCTTCTATGTCTCTGATCTCAACACTTGCAAAGATAATCTTACATTGGAATGAGACCAATCTCCACAAATTTTCAACAATGCACCTCTTTCACAGTTTAAATTGACAAAATCTCACGATTTTCAACAATGCTACAAAACGACACAACCACAGACACGAAACTAGTTTCCTTTACTATAACCTAAATAGTAATGATGAAGGCAGACATGCATTATGCCATGAGGATGTTAAAATAAGGGAGAGCTATTTTATCAAATTATATCAAAGAATGGCATTAGCGTTACTCTACACAGCAACAACTAAACACGGCATGCTATCAATACCAAACAGATACAATAAAAATCTAAATATCTTTATGCAATCAAAAATATCCACTAATTCAGTTCTTTTACAAACGTTACAGAGTACAGGCAAAGAGGATTCATTGCATCACTTCTACTACATACATGTAATTCCTTTCATATACCTATGCACAATCATTCTGTACCATCAAACAACAACAATAAAAACAAAAATTACAAAGGTATCATTCGATTTCTAGTTCCCTCTAAAAAATAAAAATGAGAACTAGCATCAAAAAGCTATTAGGTTCCAGTACTTAGGAGGCGGGCATTTCTCAATCCTCACTTACCTCACGTGAGTACTTCTGTATGAGCTTGGGATAAACAAAGTATGGATGTCAGTCCGACTGATATTTTAGATTTTTAAATTTACTTTTACTGTTTAAGTTTTATCCTTATAGAATAGCACTAATATAGATAGCTGAACTCGCCTATATAGACTAATCTTAACTTGTCAAATCAAAACCAAATAAAACATGACATTCTCAACTTGTTCAATTTTCCCCATCAGGTGTAGTAAAAAAAAATAAGCATGAGGAATAAGTATCACTTTTTCTGATGGGGCAGTCTGAATGGATTCCAAACATCACACTTTATTTTGTTTTGATTGTTGGCGGTGTTTTCATTGTAATTGACTGCACGCATTACTGCATTTGTGCTTGTATTTGTTTGGTGTTTGTGTGTGTGTGTGTGTGTGTGTGTGTGTGTGTGTGTGTGTGGTGTGTGTGTGGTTTGTGTGTGTGTGTGTGTGTGTGTCGTGTGTGTGTGTGTGGGTGTGTGTGCGTCGCACCTGTAGGTTCGCGATTGGTGCTTGCCGTGTGAGTGTTGCATCGTGTGCTCAGCATGTAAGTGTATGTATGTTGCGCGCGCGTGTGCATGAGTTGGTAAGTGATTTGTCCTCTGAGTCAATATGTGATTCAGTTATTTTTCAGACAAGCAGCAAGGTTTGTGTCAGTGAAGCCAGTCGTGCGAGGTTACATTGTTGAATGAACTAGGATTGTTCCCCATTTTGCCAAATAGTTACAGCTAAAGTGGATCAATGTAAAAAAGCTAGAGGGCTGCTGCTGTCATTTACATAGTTGGACTGGATATGTGAAAAAAATAAGAAAAGCGAATCAGTAGGCTTACTTAGCATTGAAGGTTCTTCGATGAGCATTTACGATAATAATGACAGCGATGTGAACTCCATCAATACTGTATTAGTGTGGCGTTTCTTAGGGTAGTGAGGCTGCAGGTGAGCTCCTATATCATGAACTGGACATTTGATGTGGATTGGGCTTGTAAAAGAAGGGTGTGCTGCTGTGATCGGATGCACTCGACTGCTTTGGATAACAAGTGCCAGCCTGGGCAGTTCTCTTTTGCGACACACAGATCAGGACCAGAACAGATCAGACAGACCACATAACATAAAAACTAGATAGTGCCTTAGTGTGAGTATTGATTAGCATATGTGATTGGTATTACCAGGGACAGCATGGAGCACAGGTAGGCGATACACAGGCTATGGTTCGAGCGGCCAAGGAAAAAAAAAATTATTTTATTTTTTCCTGCATGGACAAGTAGTTCCTCAATGAGAACTGGCATGTAGTGCAGGTGCTTAATGCCATTAGGTTACTCGTCAAGGTTGCTTACGCCAGAGTGCCCTTTTACTGTGGGAGACTATTTAAAAAAGGAATTTAACATTTATTGAATTTTACAACTAATAAATGTAGGTCAATCCAGGTTGATGAAGTTGTGTTTGTGCAAAGTTGATGGTCTTGTGTGTGTAGTATCTGCCGTATAGTTTATGTAGGTATGGATGTGTTATATGCGTTAACTCCGAGCTACCTAGAGAATAAATAATTCAGTTGCAGCTGGAAGCAACAGACTTGATGCGCGTTTGTCATTCACAGAAGTGTTAATACTCCAATGATGTGCATTAGTGACATATGCTATTACTGTATAAAATAAAAAGTATAGATATTGAGAGGAAGAGAGAGAGGGAGACGGAGGGAGGAGACGGAGAGAAGAGAGAGAGAGCAGAGGAGAAGAGAAGAGGAGAGAGGAGGAGAGAGAGAGAGAGAGAGAGAGGAGAGGTAGAATAGGAGAGGGCAGGAGAGAGAGGAAGATGTAGAGAGAGAGAGAGAGAGAGAGAGAGAGGATGAGAGAGAGAGAACGAGAGAGACGGAGAGTAGAGAGGCAGGGAGGAGAGAGAGAGACGAGAAACAACTGAGAGAGCAGGATAGAGCAGAAATGAACAGAGCAAGAGAGAGAGGAAGGAAAGAGACGAGGATATAGAAAGAGAGAAAGAACCGGAAGGAAAGGAGGAGCGGAGAAGAGGGAGAGATAAGACGAGAGAGGAGAGGAGAGGAGAGAGAGAAGAACTGAGATGAGCTGAGGAGAGAGAAAGAACTGAGAGATGAGAAGAGAAATGAACGGAGAGAGAAGATAGAAAATAACGAAGAGCATAGATAGATGAAAGGAACGCTAGCAGAGAGAGTAGAGGGAAATAAGAACGAGAGAGGAGAGAGAGAAAAAAACAAGAGACTTGAGAGAGAGAGAAAGAACGAGAGACGGAGAGAGAAGAAAGAACGCGAGAGAGAGAGAGAAAGAACGGAGAGAGAAAGAGAGAGACAAGGAACGAGAGAGGAGAGAGAGAAAGCAACAAGAGAGAGAAAGAGAAGAACAAGAGGAGAGAAGGAAAGAACAAGAGTAGAGTGAGAGAAAGGAACAAGAGGACCGAGAGAGAGAAAGGAACGAGAGAGAGAAGAGAAAGAACGGAAGGAGAGTCAGCAGAGGAGAGCAGAGAGAGAGAGAGGACCGAGAGAGAGAGGAGAGAGGAGAGAGAGAGAGAGAGAGATGAGAGAGAGAGAGAGAGAGAGAGAGAAATGAACGAGACCGCGGCAGAGAGGAGAAAGAAACGAGAGAGGATGAGAGAGAGAAAAGAACGAGAGAGAGATAGAGGAAAGAACGAGAGAGGAGAGAGAGAAAGAAATCGAGAGAGAGATGAGCAGAGAGAGAAAGAGATGAAGAGAGAGACACTAAGAAACACCAGAGGAGGAAGCAGGAAAGAAACAAGAGGAGATGAGAGAAAGAACAAGACATTTTAGCTGATAGAGTGAGAGAGAGAAAAGAGAGCAAGATAGAGAGAGAGAGAAAGAACAAGAGAGTGAAGGACGAAGAGAAAGAACAACGATTAGATATGAGAGAGAGAAAGAAACAAGATGAAGAGAAGACAGAGAATAGAACGAGCAGGAGACTAGAGATGAGAAGCGATATGAGAGAGAGAGAGAACTGAGAGATGAGAGAAAGAGATAGAGAGAAGAATGATGAGAGAGGAGAGAGAGCGAGAGACTGAGAGAGAGAGGAGGAGAGAGAGAGAGAGAAGAGACGAGATGAGAGAGAGAGAGAGAGAGTAGAGCATATGAGAGAGACTGAGACGCAGAAAGGGAAAAAAGAGAAGAGAAAGGGAAAGAGAGAGAGCAGGAAGGGAAAAGCAGAGAAAGGGAAATGAGAGAAATGGGAAGAGAGAAGATGAGAAAGGGATAAGAGAGAAAGGGACAAGAGAGAAAGGAGAGAATGTCGAAATGACGAGAAAGCTATGGAGAATCAGGAAAGAGAGAAAAGAGAGAAAGAGGAACGAGAGAAAGGGAAAGAGAGAAAGCTCGGAAAGAGAAGAAAGAGAGAGAGAGCAAAGCAGGAGGAGAGAGAAAGGGAAAGAGAGAAAGGGGAAAGAGAGAAGGGGAAAGAAGAGAAAAGAGAGAGGAGAAGAGAAAGAGGAAGAGAGAGAAAGAGAAAGAGAGAAGAGGAGAAGCGGGAAGAGATGAGCTCTTGAGAGACGATGGGAGAAAGGGAAACGAGAGAGCAGAGAGAGAGAGAAGAGAGAGAGAGGGAAGATTGAAGGACATGAATGTGAGAAGAGACGAGAGAGAGAGCATAGAGAAGAGAGAGCAGAGAGAGAGAGAGAGAGAGAGAGAGAGAGAGAGAAAGCGGAAAGGGAAAGACGGAGATGAAGAGAGAAAGGGAAAGTTAAAGAGGAACGAGAAAGGGCGAAAGAAAGAGATAGGAAAAGAAAGCGGGAAGAGAAGTAGATAAGAAAAAAGACAAGGGAAATAAAGTAAACAAGAGAGAGGAAAAAAAGTGGAAAAAAGGAGGAGGACTCGGTCGAGAAAAGAAAGGGAAAGGAATGAAGAGAGCGAAAAAGAAAGCGCGGAAAGTAGAGAGAGAGCTGGAGAAGAGTGGAGGAAAAAGAATAATGTGGAAAAGAAAAGAGGGAGAAGAGAAAAAACAGAAGGGAAAGAAAGAGTGTGACGCGAGGCAGACTAGAAGGGAGAAAAAGAACAGGAAATAAAAGAGAGGAGAGAAAAAGACAAGGGAAAGAAAGAATGAGAAGAAAAAAATCAAAGGGAAAGAAAGAAGAGAAAAAGAAAGGGAAAAGACAAGAATGCAGAGAAAAAGAAAGGGAAAGAAAGGAATGGAAGGACTATAGCAGGTGAAGAGAAAAAGAAAAGTGAAAGAAGAGAGAGAGGAAAATAGGGAAATGATCTTAGACGGAGACGAGAAAACAGTGGAAAGGATAAGAACAAGAGAGAAAAGAGAAAGTGGAAGAGAGAGAAAAGAAAGGGATAAGATAATGAAGACGAGAGAAGTAACGCAAGGTGAGATAGAGAGTAAGGAGAGAAAGAGAAAGAGAGAGATAACGGAGAAAGAGAGAGACAGAGAAGAAGAGAGAGATGAGAGGAAAATGAAAGACCAGAGAGAGAGATTGATTATCAGACGAGGAAGGTGTGAGATAGATAGAGAAGGGGGGTGACACAAAAAGAGGATACAAGAAAAAAAAAGATAAATAAAGGAAAGAGAAACAAACATACAAAGAGACAGAAGTCAAAAGCAAGGTATTCCAGCCGTAACACTTACCCGCCTCGTGACCTAGACCTGGATCTGGACCTGGACCTGTGCTTCTTCTTCTTGCCGGAACGCTTTGATCTGTACGAGTCCTCGCTGCTTATGGAGCGCTGAAGAAAGATTAATCATTCATCAGTAGACAACCACAAAATTTGAAAGGTAAAAAGAGACTGTGTGAAGATTAAGAAAGAACCTATTCACATTCTTTATCACACGAAAAATATATTAATAGATAAATAAGATACAAAGGAAAAGAAATAAAAGAATTTTTTAAAATCTCATTCTAAGGATAACACCAACAGCTCCATCTAAATTTCGATTCTAAAACCCCCATTAATATAGGCCCTGAAGCTTGTCCCCTGCCCCAAAGACGCACCGAGCGGCTCCTGCCCTTCTTCTTCTTGCTCTTCTTTTTGCGCGCGACCTCTCCGTTCGTGTCTGAGTCCTCTGAGTAGCTCTTGGATCGAGAGCGTGACCTGCGGGAGCGTCTCTTGTGGTGGCCCTCATCGCTCTCAGACTAGGAGGGAAGAGAGAGGGAGAGTGACAAAGAGAGACAAGTTAGTGGGTCTGGATCTTAAATATATTAAAAAAATTTCTGGTTCAGAGTTTATTATACCTTGATCTAAGCTGCTGTAATTATATATATATATAAAGTATAATTGTAAATATAAAATATAAATAAATATATAAATATACATAAATATATGTATATATATATATATATATATATATATATATATATATATATATATATATATTATATATATATATATAGTATATATATATATATATGTATATATATATATATATATATATATATATATATATATATATATATATATATTATATATATATATATATGTATGTATATATATAAATCTCACAAATGTACATAAGTGTACGCACACACGCACATATGCGCACACACACAAACACACATATATATCTAAGACAAAAATAAGAACAGTTAGAACAAAGTAATCTAAGACTGATAAAACACTGAAAATAAAAATCTTTGATTGTGCCAGTATCAGAGAATTCAATTTAATTCCTCTTACCGAATAGGAATGTGATCTTGAACGTGATCTCTTGCGATCCTTCTTCTTGCTCTTCTTTTTGTTGCGTGAGTGGTGGTGGCCACACGCTTCTTCCAGGTGTTGTTGATATTCCTTGGATGGTAAAGAGGTTGATTTATAATTGCAGTGAATACTTGTAAACCTACACATGTATATCTACAAATACATTACCCTCTACCCACCCAAACAAAATAATTTTCTTTCTCAAGAAAATGGCCAATTTACTTAAAGTAAAGAAAAAAATACAAAAGTCAAACCATATCTTCAAAACATTTCTGCATTACCAATGAATGAAGCTGCGCTGATCTCAAAACATCCTTGACAATTGTCTTCTCAGAGAAAGTATTTCCCTTTCTTGCAATGTCAGTCAAGTATAGCCTTAATCTTTGTTTACCTTGAATATCCTGATACGCTCTGCTTCGATGGTGACTGCTGTGAAGGCCGGCAGGTGCTGGACACGAGGCCGGACATCTTCCCATGTGGAGCCAGAGTCCACTCCTATAGACTTCAGTGCCGATCGCAACCCAGCCTCCAGCCGACGCATCTTCCTGGCCTCCTCCTTCAGCCGCTCTTTCTCTCTGGCTTCAGCCTGGATAGGGGAGGTTTTGTAATGTTCTTTTGAATGCTTTGTTACTTGAGACAATCTTTGAACAATACTTATCTTGTATTTATCAGGCAATCTTTTGGTGATCTACCCCAGCAACATAAAAAAAATCATACATATCTTCTTAAAGAAACAGTGCACCTTCCTTAACTCGTACAAACAAAGAAGAAACAAAGAGCAAACCAACACAATAAAAATCCCAATAGGTCTTAAACCTACCTTCTCAATGAGAGCATTATAGGTGAGTTTCACGTTGCCAGCATCGAGGGTGGCCGAGCGTGGGTCGTCACACACAACAGTAGCAAATTCCTTGAAGCTTGTCTTTACCTGAAGTAATTAATAAAAAAAAAAATTATATATATAATCTATCATCTTCTGCACAGTCTGTAATAAGATGCAATATTTTGTGATTTATGGTTTCAAATTATCTTTTCAAATGCTTACCTAGTAGCTATGGCACTAGATATTTCCCTATGTATCTCCTTAACAGTCAAAAATTTGCATGAAACAATAATCTCTCTAATATAGAAAAGAAGTTTAACATAATTTACCTGAACTTCAAATGCCTTCTCCTTGAGGATTTCCTTAATAATCTTCTTTTCATCATGGAAGCGAGACTTAAGATCTGCCACATAGAACTTGAACAAGTCGAGTGGTGTTGACCCTGGCTGACCTAGCATGGCTGTGAATCTGGGATGAGAGAGAGGGAGGTTGGAAATGATACAGAACTATATGAAAGAGGTAATGCAAACACTTATATTATCTGACAACTTTGTCACTGATACATACTACTAAAATTGATCCTAGTCAGAAAACTGCTTTCCACCTACTTAAATAATTTCCTTCAAAATCCTGAAAATCAATTGATTTGATCTTTTTTCTTCTCTTCAGTCAACTTCAGGGACACACTTCAAAAGATGGAAAAGAGTTACTTAATATGGCAAAGACTGGGAAGCAGGGAGTGAGAATGAAGGAATGAAAAGGAATCACACTTGCATACATAAGTAAAAACTAACATACGAAACTAGGAAGATTAAAGGAGTGAGTTAATAAGTAAAGATAAGATAACCCTAGCCATCTCTGCAGCTGCCCCACACAATCCTGGCTCACCTGATGTCTGCAGAAATGATAGGGTAAAGTTCTACCCAAAGGGACATGGACGTGAGCTTGCCCTGCTCATGGAGCTCGTCCAGGAGAGCGGTGAAATTGTCTCTGCACTTGCGTTGCTGCCTCTTGATCCGCCTCTTTTCCCTCTCACGCTCTTCCTCCTCCTCTTCCTCCAGCTGTTTGATGTGCTCGGCAAATACAATCAGGGCATCTTCCTTGTCCATGCCTAAAGGAGAGGACATTGTTTACATATCTTCTACTTATTCTCTTCTTTCTCTTTCCTTTCTCTATCTCTCTTACAAACACACAATGAAAAAAGACAAACTCACTCAGGAGATCTGTGTCCTCAGCAAAAGTGGGATTGTCAATCAGCATCTGTTGTGCCTCAGACCATGTTGTCTTGAAGGTGATGTTTGTCATGCTGTCCAGGATTTCACTCAAGACCTGTGGAAAACAAGCAATTTTTAATGTGTGGAAGAGAAACAAATGATGATGATGGTAAAATAATAACCATAACACTAATAAAGAAATAACAATTATCATAAATACTAAAAGCATAATAATTGTAATGATAATAATGACAATTATGATAACATTAGTAATAATATTAATGAAGATTTTGAGGGTTTTTTTTTTTGAAGATGTTGTTGCAAAAGAAATATTATTACAAAAATAAAGATATAGAAAATTCTGACTTTTATGCTATGGCTGCCAAAAATTAAAAGAAATCAGCAACATAATTCTCTATATTTAAGCTATTAACAAAAATAATAGAACAAATTGCAGAAAAAAGGAGAATCGAAAAAAGAAGCCAATGAGAAATATAAGCACTTCATAGAAGCCACAGAAAAGAAAAGACAAAAAGACAAAAAAAAAAAAAAAAGAAAAGAAAAGAAAAATGTAAAAGGCACAGACGACAACAACAGAGCAAACACCTCCATCCAAAGCCAGCTCACCTTCATGTTCCTCTTCCGCATGGCTTTATTCTCCTCCTTCTCTCTCTTGGCCAAGTTGAACACCACGTCTTCGTACACTTCGCGGCGCTCGCTCTCTGGGACAACCTTCCACAGCTGCGGGTTGGGTGGGTAGGGAAGGGGAGGAGGAAAAACATTAACTAATCATTTTGAGCTTTTGCTGTGTTCTTGTATTTTGCGCATGAATATTGACAAGCATATATACATTCTAGCAACATGCCCTTCTTCCTTTGAAAAAGAAACATTAACACTCACAGCTTTTCTCTTTTTATGGAAAAGAAAACAAAAGACTTGAATGAGTCAAATGCACAGGCTATAGACTAACTTTCCTTCCAAACAATATATGACCCCTTCTTGTTCTAACAATTCAGCTTTAAACAACTGGACCCAAATTCAACTGACCTCCAGGTGCTGGAACATCTCATGGCATCGGTAATATTTCACAGAAGAGTTCATACGTTCACAGTTCAGCAGGAAATGTTCAAGGTCTTCTTTAGCCTTCTTGGCGCGCAGCCGTTGCTCTTCCTGAAGGAATAAGAATAAGGATTAAAATTCAAGAGACTTCTCCCTTGGGGGAGTTCATGGTATAATGAAAAAAGGAAAAGAAAGAAAGAAAAAAATGATAATATCATTCACATTTTTCTTCTTTGTTAATTCCTTTTTGGGTTATTACATTTCCTCATATTTTGATTTTTGGGGGGGAGAATTCTATTCAAACCCTGCCTACACTCCATTCTTCCTAAAAAAAATCACTGTTAAACACTTTTAATTCTAATCAGCCATACAGCAATGTTGTTCCATCTTCAAATTATAAATGAAAAAATTCAACACCAAAGATAAAATGCAAACCCGACCTTCTCTTCCTTAGCTCGCTGAACCTTGTACGCATTGAATGCCTGTTTCTTCTCATTAAGCTTGTTGAAGGCTTCATAGCGTGCGTCGTTCTGGATCATTCTGACGGCTTTGTCCCAGGTGGCATCGCTGGGAACGCCCTGTGAAAATACAAGAAACGAGAGCTGAGGAAAAGCCATAAAAGAATTCTAGCTCTATGATCATAAACACAGAACACACTAATAAACATACTTTGTCAGCGTACTTTTTGGCAAATGAAAAAAGCTACCTCATAATCACACATCACAATTATTTGAAGAAAATATGATTTTTATGCCAAGAGTTACCTTGACACACGAAAAAGTGGAGGAGGAGAGGCGAAAAATTTAGGAAATGCAGAGGTGAAGGGGTGGGGGGGAGAAGCAAAAGGCAACTCACCTTATCTCGTAGGAACTCTTTGAATGCCTCTAGAGCCTCTTTCTTGTCCTTGAAGACCAGCTGTTTTGGTTCTGTGACTTCCTTCACTTCCTCTGTGATGAGAAGATTGATATTATAGACACAATATATGCATTAATTCATTAGCATGCTGTAAACACTGAAAAGGGATAGAAATGCATCATGTATAAAATCATAGTAGAGGATGATTATTGAAAAATAAAAGGAAAATTGTCTCTGTTCATGCTTTCATGTGGATTATATATTGAGTACTGTGCTTCAGGTATCTTTAGATAACTATTTGGATGAGAGTAATCTATAGAAATAGTTGCTAATAATAAATCGCTTCATTTTGGTTGGGAAATAAGGGGCATTTTGCTTTAATTATTTTGTTGTGCCTTTTTTCATGCACAACAAAGTTATTATCTTTTCTACTAGAAGTTTTAGTCTGTTTCAAACCTTCAAGTCACACACACAAACACATACTAATAAATATCAGTTAGATAATTCTGTTCTTGTATAAACAAAATATGGAAGTCATGCAGTACACCTGATGTAATTTTCTGATGATTCCTAACTGTGAATCCCTGTCTGGGTTCTTGCAAAAGTTAATTCATCCTGTTCAGACATCATTATTAGAATGCTACCACAGCATGGACAGAGAACAGTGATCATCAAGAGGAAATTGTAAACATGGTCAGAATGTATGAGTAATTTCACAGAAAGAGTCGTTATTAATACACACAAACACAAAAAGTCTTTTTCAAGCTTTGTTTGCATTAGAGGGCCTTAACCCGTTGCACCTGAGGGGCCAAGATGGCCAAAATACAAGCTTGCTATCCTCGAAGGCTGTATCTTTCTATGAAGATGCACAGATTGTGGTTTTTCTGTACTGTTTAGTGTGCCTTGAAGAATGTAGTTGAAACCATACAAGCCATCAGGATATTCTTAACTCTCAGACTCGGGCCAAAACATGGCAGCCAAGTACACCTTGACACCTGGGTGCAACAGGGAATATATACAAATAACAATCAAAGTATTTAAGTCGTAAACCCTTCTCTGTGAAAATGTCCTCTTGTTACAGATGACTGGGAAAAATGGGAAATAAAGTGAAAATTAATGATGATACTAACCTACACAAGGAAATTAGGCAAGTTATACCTACTGTAACTTCCAAAGGAAATTTTCATCATAAAAAAAAAAAAAAAAAAAAAAAAAAATCAGAAATAAAAAAAACTACAACTTTTAGAGAAAGGCTAGATTAGAATGTCTAAAAAAAGCTACAATCATAAATCTGTTAAATATTTATGGAATTCTAATTCCAATAAAATATCACACTACAAGTAAGAAAACCAAGATGACATAGAAGAGTAGGGAGAAGGCAAAGATGAAGATAAAGAAGAGGCAGAAGAGACAGAAATCATAAAGACAACAGAGACGGGAAAGAAGTCAAAGACTGGGAAGGAGAGAGTGTGAAAAGAGAAGAAAATGAAAAACAGGACAATTCAGCAAAGACAGAGACAAGAAAGAAGTAATAGATTGGGGAGGAGAAAGGAAGAAGACAGAGAAAGTGTAAAAAAGAAGAAGATGAAAGATAGGACAAT
>NW_020871265.1:157625-160125 GCF_003789085.1 Penaeus vannamei
CAAAGAAAATAGTGAAAATAAATATGGACCAAATAGTTTTTTTTTCTTCTTCTTTTTTATTACCTGCTCTCGCTTTTGGTTGTGGAAGGGGTGCTTGGCGTTGTTGTGGGCAGGGCCGGTGAAGGAGCTCCAGGCATGGCAATGTTGGCTGGGGAGGCATTGCTAGAGGTGGGGCCAGGGGTCGTGGCCGGGGAACTTGACTGTGCTGCCGCTGGTGAGTTGCTGGTTGGAGGGGTGTTGAGCTGGGGGCCGGCGGAGATGACTGCCCCACTCCCGTCACCTGTGGAGGGATGCAGTCAGAGATGGAGTATGTATAGAGCTCCTAGGCTCCTTTGGAGGTGAGTGGAAAAAAATAAGTAAAAAAAAGGAGACTTCAATAAACTGAAGGAGATGAAAGAAAGAGGATTCAATAACATCTTTTCTATCACAATAAGAGCAGCATAAATTATATATCATTTTTTGTAAAAAGATGGATATACTAAATGAGGAATTTTCAAATGTAGAAAATAAAAGAGAGAGAAAGAAATCATGCTATAAAATTCAATATCTAAAAATCTTCTTTGATACATATATCTATATATCAATATCTCTCTATATACAATATATATATATATACATAAATATCTATATCTATATATAATATATATTTATATCTATCTATCTATCTACATAGACATAGAGACATCTATATATATCTATATCTACATTAATCTACATATATATATATATATATATATATATATATATATATATATATATATATATATATATATATATATATATATATATATATATATATATATATATATATATAATATATTATATATACATATATATATATACATATATATATATACATATATATATACATATATATATAATATATATATATATATATATATATATATATAACAAAACACAAAATACAATGAATATACATATTCATATATGAAAAGTGAATATCCAACATACATCCAGTTGTCCATCCTTCCTTTCATCCCCGATTCCCTACCTGAAGGAGGCTGACCGAAGGACCCCATGAAACCTGGAGGAGGAACGTTGAATGCTGGGGGTGGCATGCCGGGAGGGGCACTGGGGGGCATAAAGCCTGGAGGTGGCATGCGTGGGGGTAGTCCTGGCCCTGGAGGAGGCATCCTGAATCCCATGGGAGGTGCACCGTAGCCCGGAGGAGCACTACCACCTGGCGGCCCTCCTCCGCTCTGGGAGAGTGTGGTAGTTGTGGTTAATAAATAATAACAATAAATAATATAATAATAATAATAATAATAATAATAATAAATAAAATACATGAATAAAACATAAATAAATATATATATATATATATATCATATATACCGCACAAAACATATAAAAAATATAAAAATAAAAACATATATAAAAAATATATAATGTATAACACCTACACACATGTATAGATACACAGATGCATACACACAAATATACACAGTTAGATAGTTTGATAGATAGATAACTTGGTAAATGATTGAAAATTACTGAATGAATGAATGTATGAATTAATTAATGAACAAATTAATGGATATACATATCAGAGTTTCTACACGTTGTTTACAAAATTACCCTTACACTGGTCATAAGGTCTTGTTAATAAACTTGGGCTCTACAAGCAAATTATTACAAATCACCACAAACCACAGCAAGTATGGAGTATGGATTTGAGCAGAATATAGAAATTATAAATATAAACAAAGTTTGACATGAGTCTGACTAGAATACTGGAAATGTAAGTAAAATTATTATCTTTTTATTTAAACAGGAGTAGCTACACATCACACATTCTGGTTCTTTATCATTAAATAAAGAACCAGTCCAAGGTAATGAATTTTTGTTGGCCTTTTTGTATACATCACTTGATATTGCTATCTTTGGTAATGTTATCATTATCATACATTATCTTATGAACAATTTACAAGGGATATATTTCATAAGAACCTACATTTTGACAGATGGGCAACTACTGTAATGATTTTGTTATCATTGGATTCCTCTCACTGTCTCATTTCCAAATATATAGACATTATTGCATGGAAATCCCCTAAACCCCATATTCATGGACCCGATAGCAGGAGAGGGCATGAAATGTACCAGAGAAATTGCGGGGTAAAAGGTAAATAATATACACAGAATCAGTCACTTTATTGTGTAATGAAGGGGGCTATGCCTTCTCCTGCTGTGAATACGTGGAGGCAGAGCCCCCTTGCATTAAACAATATAGTGACTGATTCTGGGTATACCATTTACATTTTACCCTGCAATTTCCCTGGTACCTGTCATGCCTCCCCTGCTATTGGTGCCAAGAATGTGGGGATTGGGGGCTTCCTCACAATAAAAACAAAAAATTTGCACAGTAGTAGTTGCTGTTGATAGATCATTTAAACTTTCCAACGACTCTTAAATGCAGAATAAAAAAAAAAAACACATGTTGGATTGTTTCTTAAACATTCATACTATTTTTTTTACT
>NW_020871265.1:170125-178330 GCF_003789085.1 Penaeus vannamei
ACTTCATTTGGATACCTGGGTTGTTCACACACGAAAAATTATGTCTTTATCCTTTCATACAGTTTCATATAGTCCTACCTGGAGCAGAGTGTACTTTACGTTTCACTGCAGCTAGCTTGTGAAATAGGCCCATTTTTTATTAATTTAACACCCATCTTTCATTGAATACACCTCAGGTTATCTGATTTGGGATTTGAACTGCTCTTTCTATATACCCGAGTGCTCACGGAGAGTGTGTGTAAAACCTCGCTATCCTTACGTATGAGTAGATAGGTAATGTCTATGGATGCTAGTAAACTCCTAGCTGCACACTTCTTTTGTTGGGTCGTGTATCAGTGGGTAGAGTGCCGTCTTGTGAATGCTTGGCAATGGCGGTGGGGGTTCAAATCCCTGTCAGAGAGGTTATAAATACATATCAAATGCGGCCAGTGCATTATTCCATCTTTCTTATATATATTATTATATATATATATATATATATATATATATATATATATATATATTATATATATATATATATATATATATATATGGTAATGGATATATATTCTTTGATATTTAATACAACTAGTAGATGCAGAACTAGGGATCTTTGAGAAATCATCTGTGTTTATCAATGTTTTGGTATTACTCAACTTTTAGTTCTGCTTAAAAATATTTCTATAGAAATCTATATATACTTTCATCTCTCATTACATATTGATGATATCCTAAATGATTATCTAAGTACTTTTTACTAGAGCAAATTATTAATCCTCTTGGTGAGAACTGTGAATTTGGTATGAAATTTTGTTTATGAGAGGTAGATAACCTGTATTATGGTAATCTCTTGATGTATTGTGATTTTATGAAACTCTATTTATCACTAGTTATTTTCATTGTTCTCCAAAATTTTCATAGTTCTCCAAAATATGCAGTTTTCAGATGTCAGCGGGGAATCCAGGATTTTTTCTTATATCTACTTCAGAAACTGCCTGACAGTTGCTTTTTAATGTTTATGATTATGAAGACCTTACTGATATTAGGTCAGATTTCTAAGTAAAAACTGTGGGATATTAGAATTCTTAGACGGAGATGATACAGTATATTATGATAAGATACTATAGCTTAAGGGTAAAGTTATAATATTGAATGATGGAGTAATGAATAAAGAAGGTTAGAATTTGAATGAATATTGGGATTTTTTTCATCTTTTTTAAAGGAAAAGAAAATTCCCTTTTGCTTGTTGAGGTATGATGTGTAGTTTCACCGTTTCTATTACTGTTCATAAGGATGTATTATGGATGTATCATAATTCCTTTCATTAAATCCCTTGTTTTCATTGTAAGCAGTTACAAAGCATAATATATAAAAGGAATATGTATTGTTATTGAAAGTAAATGCCATTTTGTGTTTGGTTTATCCACGGTTGATTTTTACTGAATTTTCTTTTTACATGGTGACTCTTCCTGATTCCTCTTAAAGGTTACTATGACCTTGTGATTACCACATTTAATCTGATAACTGTGACTTACAGTATTTGCTGTCCTCATGACATGACTGGGATATACAGCTTTTGTTTTAAGGAGTTCAGAAACATTATATCAGAATTCCAGTGCATGCGTATCTTGTCTTAAATGACACAAAAAGTGGATTTCAGGGACTTCCATTTTTTGTTGTATTTTATGCACCATATATTAGTTGCACAGATCTCACATTAAGCTTAAATTTATGTATGATTGATAATTTCCTGAGTTGTATTAAAAAAGACCTGATTGCTCAGTCACAGCACTTTGAAAAACAAAATTAAAAGGTAGTGATATTTGAAACTAAATGGATTAATTGCATGAGTAAACCTTTTGTGTATAAAGTTAAGATATTTGATAATCAGGCCCTGGAAATCTTGGGAAATAGAAACCAGCATTATAAAACTATGTTTTTATATATGGTAGCAAAGGATTGCCTATGAATAATTTATCTCTTGTCCAAACAAGACTTCAAAAAGAACAAAAGTGTTTATTTTGAGACCCCTCCCACTATTCAGATTTAATACTATATCCCTTGTCTGAACAGGACTTAAAAAAGAACATAATTGTTTATTTTGAGAGACCCACCTTCACCATTCACACAACATCCAAACATCCCATTCCCAGCATATAGTTGACAACTCTCTTGCAGGTACATGTTATGTTTACGTGAGAACCAAAACCAGAATGAGAAGTGCAGAGAGGCATCCCGTGACTACTTGGGTTGCCGCATGGAGAAAGGTCTAATGGCCAAGGAAGAGTGGAGTAAGCTTGGATTTTCTGATCTAGCCGGCAGCAAAGTAGAGTCATCGTGAAGGAAGATAAACTAGGCTTGAGAGTGAAGTTAGTTCCGTTGGTAAAGCATAATTGTTTATTTTATTCAAGTTTTAATGCCAAAATACAAACATTCTGATGTGTACATGAATATGAAATGAAACATCGTCACATTATAAGCAGAATGAAAACATCATGTTCTGAACTTGTCAAGAGTTCCTACTTCTATGTAATAAAAAAAAAAAACTTGACGAGCTCAAAATGTCAAGTTTTTTATTTTCTTGATATTGTGGTAGTGTATCAATATCCATCTGTCAATCCATCTATCTATGATTCTATCTATCTGTTTATCAATTTGTCTCTATCTCTATCTATCTGTCTATCTTTATACACATACATACTCAATCTTCTTCTCGCCCTTGTCCTTCTACTGCCTCTACCTCTGCAAACCATCTGAGTGCTCTCTTTGGCCCAGCCAAGTGGGATCGATTCTTTGTGATTTCTCCCACATTTCCCTATTCTAAACCTTGTCACAGTTACATCTAAATCCCAAGCTCATGCGCTGTCTACCCTAACTGACCTTCCTGGCAAACCCATTCCTGCCGAACCTCACCCCTCTCTTAATACTTGTACTGAACTGTTTCTATTCCCCCAAATGCTTGTCCCATGTATGACAAGGACAGGTCAAACTGTGAAAGTAACCTACGTTCCTGCCTTGGTGAATATGATGCAGTGCATGTACAGTGTTATTCTATTCCTCCCAGAGGCCGGCATAAGTCTCACGTCAATATTGCCAAGATTAGCTTCCATAGACAAGACCTCTCCCATGATGTTTACATTGGTGGATTGTTTTATCATGTCTGACAATATCGACTCCTTCCTTGTCAATGTCAGAAAGGTTGGCATTTTGGCCAGCCAGCCAAACACTGTCCTTCCACAGCCTACTGCCCAGTATGTATTTTATAGGAGCTGCCCTGCCTATAAGCTCGAATGTGAGGTAGCAGTCCTCAGATTCAAACTAGGCCTCACACTATGTGAGGCCAGACAAGAAGCATGATGACGAGGTTTTTCTCTCTCAACTTATTCCAAAACAGTCTATTGCTCTACTCCCCCACCATCTTCACAAGATGTTTCTGCATCTCCCCCAGTATCTCTTCCATATACCCTAAACCATCCTACCTCTACTCACTCTATACCCGAGTCAAATTTGATTTCCAGTCTAAATCCAGATACTCCAATTTCTACCACTTCTCCAATACCTGCCCCTCCTCCTTACTTTATTTGTCCCACCAGGCAACCTAAACGTTCCACTACACCCTCCTACTACATCCTCTCTTACACCTTCTTCTTCTACTCCTCAGATATCTATCTCCTCTTCTCCTCCTCACAAAAGAACATTTGTTTCTCACTCCTTTTCACCCAACACCCCTCCTGAAACCCTTGAAGACATCCAAAACTTCCTAAAGGTAACCCAAGGGAAGACTCCGCTCCCTCATCCACCCCCTCGATCCCTCTGATTCTACTCCTTCTACATATAAAGTATTTGGAGATATCCATCTTCCTCTTCCTCAAGTTCCCTCCACCCTTCTTCCTCCAACACCCTCCCAACATACCCCACCCTATCTACCACTCCCACTTGAATACTCACACGAATCCCCTCTATCACAATAGTGTCCTTCTCCAGACCCTTCCCCTCTAGACATTCTTCCTGATACTTCACCACCTTCCCCAGTCCCCATTTCTCATCCCCCGGATTCTTCTCCTCCTGCTTTTCCAGCAGCCACCTGTTTTCCTTGAACAGTGTCCCTATTCTTTCCCCAATCACAAATACAATGCAGTTCATTCAATCGCTCTACCCCCTTAACCTTTCCCATTTTACTAATCCCTGCTCTACCTCATTTACTTCCCTCTTTCCCTTTTCACTACCATACTTTCCTATAACACCCTCTAATCTTTGACATCTAACCCCCCCCCCCCTCCCCCTGGATTCTTTTCCTACTTTTCCAATAGTCATCTCTGTTTTCCTGGAACATTGTTTCTATATCTTCCCTAGTGAGATACACTAATTCACTCAATTGCCCTACCCCCTTAACCCTTCCAATTCTATTAATCTCTGCTCTTGTTCACTTACTCCCGTCTTTTCCCTTTTCACTACCCTACTATCCCAAAACGCTCTCTAATCTTTGACATCTAACACATTTGATCGTAATCTTGAACTCCTCTTTACCCTTTTCGACACAATACTTTACCTTAGTACTATATGACCTTTGATGTCTGGCATATTTATTTGTTTCAAACATTAAACATTAAATATTCATTTGCTCCCCCTATATAACACTTTCTAACCTTTGACATTTAACACATTTTATCCTAATTGTTAACTCATTTTTACTGTTTTTGCCACATTACTCAACTATAGTGCTATATGACCTTTGATGTCTAGCACATTTATTTGTTTCAACCATTATCCATTATACTTATATATACATATACATATATGGACACACACACACACACACACACACACACACACACCACACACACACACACACACACACACACACACACACACACACACACACACACACACACACACACACACACATACACAACACACACACACACTTCTCTCTCTCTCTCTCTCTCTCTTCTCTCTCTCTCTCTCTCTCTCTCTCTCTCTCTCTCTCTCTCTCTCTCTCTCTCTCTCTCTCTCTCTCTCACTCACTCTCACTCACTCACTCACTCACTCACTCACTCACTCACTCACTCACTCACTCACTCACTCACTTACTCACTCACTCACTCACTCTCTCACTATCTCTCATTTCATAAGTATATCTACAGTAGATATAAATTTGGCATTCCAGGATACTTTCAAATTAAATGGCTATACATGTCTCTGTCTATAGACATTAATACAATTTAAATAACTGCATTTTGTGTTTTCTAGTTTTTCATGTGTTGATTTACACAATATTCATTCTGCTTGTTTTTCTCTAGCGCTGTGCTCAAGATGTCCTGGCTACCAGCACCACGAGGAGGGCCACGCATCGTCCTGGGTTGCACAGGGAGTGTGGCTGCTATCAAGGTTCCCGAGCTGGCGCGGCGACTCAAGGAACGTGGAGCTAGTGTCATCATTGTGCCCACGGAGCGTGCCTGCCATTTCCTGCGATGCCAAGCCAAGGTAGACCCCGTAGCCATGCAGCGGCCACTCAGGGTAGGGGGGGCAAGTGCATTCAAACCTGTGGCCAAGAGCATGGGCAATGGGGAGAAGAGTAACGACAGTGCAGAAATGAACATTACTAACAGTGAAATTTGTAGCCACTGTGGTTCAAGAACTCCTGCTAAGGTTCTCAGACCGACGGACCTCGATAAAAGTGCCTTTAAGTCATTGTACCCCGACCTGAACTTTGTGCTGGATGAGGATGAGTGGTCTGCTTGGCAAGGGCGTGGAGACTCAGTGCTCCACATTCAGCTGCGAGAATGGGCACAGGTCCTTGTGATTGCTCCCTTGGATGCCAACACCATGGCCAAGATGGCACAGGGGCTCTGCGACAACCTGCTTACCTGTATTGTGCGAGCTTGGGATGTCTCGAGGCCACTTGTGTTTTGTCCAGCTATGAACACCCATATGTACTCCCACCCTCTTACCATGAAGCATACAGCCATTCTTAAGGTAAGGACTGTGAGAGTATAGCATTTTGAATAGTCAGATGTGATTTAGGAGTGGGGGACACATGCAGAGACGAAGACAGACAGGCACAGACATAGATATACAACTATTGGCACTAGAACACACAATACTAATACAAATAGGTTTTAGAAACAAACCCAGACAATTGCTGCTGTTGTCCAAATAGAAATAGACGTACGTACAAAGATATATGCAGAAAATGTAACTCATTGTAAAGATGAGAAAACCAGGATATTAGTAATGAATAGAAATCCTGTCTATAAGCTTCTCTATATTTTTTGAAATTTAATAACTTCCTTTCTCTATCTCATCTCTCACACCAGGAATTGGGCTACATAGAAGTGTGTGTGATAAGCAAACGGCTGGCATGTGGGGATGTTGGCCTGGGGGCCATGGCAGAGGTGGACAACATTGTGGATGCAGTGATGCAGGAGCTGCCAGGCGAGCACCGGGTGTCGCACGGCCCTTTCTAATCTTAGGGAACCGCCTTATTCCTCGACTTAGAAGAATTTTCCTCATAGTGAGCATGGGTAGCAGTGCATTAGTAAAGTAGAACTAGTTTTTTTCTGGTGAAATTACTGATTACTGACATAGTTGGATCAATTAACCGTGCAAAATGTATATATATGATTACAGATAGATAAACGGATGGACTGTGAAATGTATATATTTGAGATGGGCGTTGATTCAAAAATATGTATACCAGGAAGCTTTGAAGTAAAATAATGATCATGATTGAAGAGAGAACAGTAATCTTAAATCCCTTGTGTTAAAAGAAATGTGAAGTCAAGAAAATCAGATACATAAAGGCTGGCTAAAGTTGTAAAGGGAAGATTTATTTATGAGTCATTCTTTTCAGATTAAAAGGTGTTTTAGTCCACAGGGGTTAGGGATGGCTAATGTGTGTTTATGTGTTTGTCTTGAAGTAGCTGTGTAAGTTTGCAGAATAAAGAAAATCAGAATATTTTGAAGAGTAAAGATTAAAATCAGGGTATATATCATCAATATATTGCCCTTTATAACTTACTTGCTCTATCCAAATTTTCTTCAAGTAAACATTAATTTTAGAAAAGGCAAGGCAAAAGAAGAATGCCTTCTTATCTCTTATTTATCACATAAATACACTTCCCTTCCTCTTGATAGATTCCTTTTCAATTTGGCCGGAGGTAGAATATATACATCAAATGCATCTAAACTGTATATTGAGGGTGTATGGCTCCATAGGTTGATAACAGAACTTTCTTTACACTAGATGCTGTCCATCATGCCAAGTTTTCACCAATTTATTGGAAATGTAAATATAGATATATACAAAGATAATTCCAAGACGATTCTAGAGCTGGTTGCAACTGAAAAACAACAACTTTCTAATAGACCAAAAAGCTAGTTCTTCTTTCATTAAATGAGCTTTATTAGATAGTTAAAACAGATATAGGGATTCACTAAGATGTAGGAATAGTGTCTGTACTAGTCCTAGCATTGAGTTCTGAGGTGATATTTAGTTTTCTAGTGTTACGTAAAGAGTACATTGTAGTGGGGGTTTCTTTTAAGGTTTCTCCAGAGAGTTATGTTGATGCATTTGATTTCATCTTATCTTTGATTTGTCTTTCTCTTGGTGTCATATATTATATTTATGAATATTAATGTAAATAAAGTATTGCTGAACATTTGTAAGAAAAAGGAAAAGATAAAACATTTTGATAATACTGTAGATTATTAATGACATATATATTTACCTGACTCTTCCATCAGGCTAGCATAAGCTTGTATTTTTGAAGAGAAAGAGGCACAAAGTTGTCTTGGGAGTATCGGTTTGAATTTTACTATGCATATGCATTGGAAAACATGTATGTAAATAAGCTGGACATTTCTTGGCTTGAAATGTCATATATTTCGTGAATACTTCTGAACGAGTGCTAGAAGTTGGAAAGAGGTATAGAATTTGGAATTCTTCTGATTAATAGTTGGATGTTACAAAATATGCAATGCAAAGAAATGTAAAAAAGTAAACTATATATCATGCAATTTATACTGGTAGTAAGTAATTTTTATTCTTAATTATATTTACAGTTTGTAATCAGAATGTTATAGAAGAAAGATGAATTCTCACACGCCAACTGAGATAATATTAAGAGCGTAATTGTGATTATAGCCATCTTGAAAGTCTTCCTCTGTTATAAAAGAAAGATGCATTCTCACACGCCAACTGAGATAATATTAAATGCATTCTCA
>NW_020871265.1:203330-210830 GCF_003789085.1 Penaeus vannamei
CATCTTTGTCAACTTTTTTTTTTTATTATAAATATTTGTTCTTTGTTCACAGTTCCTCTTTTTTTTTTTTATTATTATTATTATTCATTTATCAATTTTTTTTGTTATTATAAATATCTGCTCATTGTTCACAGTTCCTCTTTTTTTTTCTTTTTTCTTTTTTTTTATTCTTCTCTTTATCTTTTTTTTTTTTTATTATTATTATAAATATTTGTTCTTTGTTCACAGTTCCTCTTTTTTTTTCTTTTATTATTCTTTATCAATTTTTTTTCTTTTTCTTTTTTTATTTCTTCATCTTTATCAATTTTTTTTTTATAAATATTTGTTCTTCGTTCACAGTTCCTCCTTCTCCCTGAGTGAGCAGAAGGAATGGAACAAACGTCTGCTGCACAGGGACGAGAAATTCACTCTCTTCGTACCGAGTAACGAAGCCTGGGATTACATCAAGAGGACGATGCCGTCGGCTCACAAGAAGTTGTTCATGGGGGAGTTTTCGTACCATGTGAGTCGGATTTCTGTTTTCGTTCAGGGGATTTTATTTTCGTTTTGTTCGCGTGTTTGTTTGTTTGTTCGTCCTTGAGGTTTTTTCTTTTTTTCTTTGTCTTTCCGTTTTTTTTTTTTTTGTTTTTCTTTCTTTCTTTTGTTGGTGTTTTTTTTTTTTTTTTTTTGTACCATGTGGATTGCCTTTGTGTTCTGGTTCACAACCCATTCTCCTTCCTACCCTCCCCCTTGTACACTCCATCCCTTCCTCTCCCTCTCTTTCTCCCTCTATGAACCTCAAACCACCTTCTACCTTCCCCTTTCCCTCTCCATTCCTCTCCCTCTCCATCCCTCTCCACCCTCTCCTCCCTTTCCTTCCTCTCCTCCCTCTCCCTCCCTTAACTTCCTCTCCCCCTCTCCCTTCCTCACCCTGTCCCTCCCTTAACTTCATCCCTCACCCTCCCTTCCCTCTCATCCTCCCCTCCCTTTCCTCTCTCTCCTTCCCAGTCTTCCCTCTCCCCCCTCTCCTTTCCCTTAACTCCATCCCTCACCATCCCTCCCTATACCCTCTCCCTCTCTATCCCATCCTCCCTCTCCCTCCTTCCATCCCTCTCCCTTCTTCCTCCTCTCCTTAACCCTCTTTCCTCTTTCCAACTACTCTCTCTCTCTCTCTCTCTCTCTCTCTCTTCTCTCTTCTCTCTCTCTCTCTCCCTCCTCTCCTCTCTCCTCTCTCTCTCTGCTCTCTCTCCCCTCTCTACCTCTCTCCTCCCCTCTTCTCTCTCTCTCTCTCTCCCTCACTCCTCCCCTTCTCCCTTCCCTCCTCCTCCCTCCCTGCCTCGCCTCCCTCCCTCCCTCCCTCCCTTCTCTCCCTCTCTTCCTCTCTCTCTCTCTCTCTCCTCCTCTCTCTCCTCCCGTCCTCGCTCCCTCCCTCCCTCTCTCTCCTCACCTTCTCCTCTCTCTCTCTCCCTCCCTCCCTCCCTCCCTCCCTCCCTCCCTCCTCTCCTCCTCCCTCCCCCTCCCTCCCTCTCCTCTCCTCCTCCTCTCCTCCCTCCCTCCCTCTCCCCTCCTTCCTCTCCCTCCCTTCCTCCCTCCCTCCCCTCCCTCCCCTCTCCTCCCCTTCCCTCCCTCCCTCCTCCCTCCCTCCCTCTCCTCCCTCCCTCCTCCCTCCCTCCCTCCTCCCTCCTTCCTCCCTCCCTCCCTCCTCCTCCCTCTCCCTCCCCCTCTCTCCTCCCTCCCTTTTCTCCTCCCCTCCGCCTCCTCCCTCCCTCCTCTCCCTCACCTCCCTCCCTCCCTCCCTCCCTCGCCTCTCCCTCCCTCCTCCTCCCTGCCCTCATCCCTCCCCTCCTTCCCTCCCCCTCCCTCCCTCATCTCACCAACTGCCGCCCTCCCTCCCTTCTCTCAGCCTCTCGCCATCATTCATTCAACCCTTATGCCCGCAGGTGCGTTACATCCTGGAGCGTCATATGATCGTGGGAGAAGCCTTCAGTCTCGAGGAGCTAGCAGCCCTCACAACCAATTCCAGCATTAGGGGCGGCTTCCAGCACGAGCGACTGCAGATGACCCGCGGCAAGATTTACTTCCAGGCAAAAGTCAAGCACAGTTTTGGAGGTGAGAATGAGGATAGAGGGGAGGGAGGGAAAGAGAGAGAGGAAGGGAGATGGAGAGAAAGGCTGAGATGGAGAGAGAGGGAGATGGAGAGAAAGGCTGAGATGGAGAGAGAGGGAGAGGAGAGAAAGGCTGAGATGGAGAGAGAGGGAGAGTGAGAGTGAGGAGAGAGAGGGAGAGTGAGAGTGAGGAGAGAGAGGGAGAGTGAGAGTGAGGAGAGAGAGGGAGAGTGAGAGTGAGGAGAGAGAGGAGAGTGAGAGTGAGGAGAGAGAGGGAGAGTGGAGAGTGGACAGAGAGAGGGAGAGTGGAGTGAGGTGAGGAGAGAGAGAGGGAGAGTGAGGAGAGAGAGGGAGAGTGAGAGTGAGGAGAGAGAGGGAGAGTGAGAGTGAGAGGAGAGAGAAGGGAAAGTGAGAGAGAGGGAAGAGTGAGAGTGAGGAGAGAGAGGGAGAGAGTGAGAGTGAGGAGAGAGAGGAGAGTGAGAGTGAGTGAGGAGAGAGGGAGAGTGAGAGTGAGGAGAGAGGGGAGTGAGAGTGAGGAGAGAGAGGAGAGTGAGAGTGAGGAGAGAGAGGGAGAGTGAGAGTGAGGAGAGAGAGGGAGAGTGAGAGTGAGGAGAGAGAGGGAGAGTGAGAAGTGAGAGAGAGAGGGAGAGTGAGGAGAGAGAGGGAGAGTGAGAGTGAGGAGAGAGAGGGAGAGTGAGAGTGAGGAGAGAGAGGGAGAGTGAGAGTGAGGAGAGAGAGGGAGAGTGAGAGAGAGGAAGAGAGGGAGAGTGAGAGTGAGGAGAGAGAGGGAGAGTGAGAGAGGAGAGAGAGTGGAGAGTGAGAGTGAGGGAGAGAGAGGGAGAGTGAGAAGAGGAGAGAGAGGGAGAGTGGGAGTGAGGGAGAGAGAGGGAGAGTGAGAGTGAGAGGAGAGAGGGAGAGTGAGAGTGAGGAGAGAGGAGAGTGAAGAGTGAGGGAGAGAGAGGGAGAGTGGAGGAGAGAGAGGGAGAGTGAGAGTGAGGAGAGAGAGGGAGAGTGAGAGTGAGGGAGAGAGAGGGAGAGTGAGAGTGAGAGAGAGAAGAGGGGAGAAGTGAGAGTGAGGAGAGGAGAGGGAGAGGGGAGAGTGAGAGAGAGAGAGAGGAGAGTGAGGAGAGAGACGAGAGTGAGGAGAGAGAGGGAGAGTGAGAGTGAGGAGAGAGAGGGAGAGTGAGAGTGAGGAGAGAGAGGGAGATGGGGAGAGAGAGAGAGGATGGGAGAGAAGAGAGGGAGGATTGGTGGGGAGAGAGAGATAGATGGGAGAGAGAGAGATGGGGAGGAGAGAGATGGGATGCGTGGAAGCGAGAGGGGTGGGAAATTTTGATTGGGGCGTTTTGATGTGGGAGAGTAGAGAGAGATGGATGAGGAGAGGAGAGATGGGGAAGAGAGAGAAAGATGGAGAGAGAAGAGAGATTGGGAGAAGAGAAGAGAGAATGGGTGAAGAGAGAGAGAAGGGAGAGAAGAGAGGGAGAGAGGAGAGAGGGAGAGAGGAGAGAGAGAGAGAGAGAGAGAGAGGTAGAGAGAGAGAGAGAGAGGAGAAGAAGAGGGAGAGAGAGAGAGAGAAGAAGGATAAGAGAGAGAAGAGAGTGAAGGAGTAGAGGAGGAGAGAGAGAGAGAGAGAGAGAGAGAGAAGGAGAGAGAAGAGAGAGAGAGAGAGAGAAGGAGTAGAGAGAGGAAGAGAGAGAGAGAGGAAAGGAGTAGAGAGAGAGTAGAAGGGGAAGAGAGGAAGAGTAGAGAGAGAGGAGAGAGAGAGAGGGAAGAGTAGGAGAGGAGAGAGAAGAGAGAGAGAGGAAGCGAGTAGTAGAGAGGAAGAAGGGGAGAGGGAAGGAGAGAGGAAAGGAGTAGAGAGAGAGAGAGAGGAGAGGAGATAACCAGAGAGAGAGAGAGAGAGGAAGGAGTGATGNGGATGAAGATATGAAGAGAGAGGGACGAGGAAGTGAATGAAGACATAGAAGGGAGGAGGAGGTTGACGGGCAAGAAGGGCGGAGCAAGAAGTGGATGATGGGCGGGAAGCGAAGCGGGATAGAGAAGAAAGGAAGACGAAGTAGAGGAGGAAAAGGGAGAAGGGAGAAATGAAGGATAAAAAAGGGAGAAAGAGAAGGCGGATGGAGAAAAAAAGAAGAGAATGGTCCTGAAGGAAGTTCCTGAGAGTGATGAGCTAACATTTCTTCGACTCCCATGGCGAACGTATAATAATAAGAAAGAAGAGGACAAGAAGCAGAAAGGAATAAACCCCCGAGACGAAAATGAGAAAAAAAACAAAGTCGGCACATTCTGAGCGTCCTACGCCAACCCGCCCCGCCCCTCGCCCCGCACTACCCAGTTCACAACAGGTAGACCCGGCAGAGGTTGTAACCTTAAAACCTCAACAAAACAGCATCATAAAGACTATGCCCCCTCCCCCCCCTACGCCCACACGCCCTCGCTGCCGCCCGCCCTCGTTCAGGCACTAGGGACGGTGGTGATGGGTGGGGGGGGGCAGTTATCATGGTAGGAGGGGGAGAGGAGGGGGGTGAGAGGCTAGGGAGGTTTCCTTCCCTCGGCCAAGCAGACAAGAGCGCTCTTGACCGTTCTAGCCCTCCCTCCCTCCCTCTCTCTCTCCCCAACCCCTTTCTATCTCCCTTCCACCCCACCCCCAACCCGCCGTTAACAACATCTGACTGTGATAGCTGTCGTCCCGTCTGTATTTTTGGTTATTAATAAGGAGTGCCTACCGAAATATGCCAACACGAGTCTCAGAGAGAAACAGAAGGGAGTTTACAAGTTAAGAGGGCGAATAGCACATCATGGTCGATCAGGCAGCCAGTGCTCTCATCTCTTCTCTCTCTCTCTCCTCTCTCTCTCTCTCTCTCTCTCTCTCTCTCTCTCTCTCTCTCTCTCTCTCTCTCTCTCTCTCCTCTCTTCTCTCTTCTGTGTGTGGTGTGTGTGTGTGTGTGTGTGTGTGTGTGTGTGTGTGTGTGTGTGTGTGTGTGTGTGTGTGTGAGAGAGAGTGAGGGGGAAAAGAGGAGAGAGGAGAGAGGGAGGGGAGAGAGAGAGAGAGAGAGAGAGAGAGAGAGAGAGAGAGAGAGAGAGAGAGAGAGAGGAGGGAGGAGAGAGAGAGGAGGGGGGGGAGAGGGGAGAGAGGGAGAGAGGGAGAGAGAGAGAGGGAGAGAGAGGAGAGAGAAGAGAGAGAGAGAGAGAGAGAGGGAGAGAGAGGGGAGAGAGGGAGAGGGAGAGGGAGAGGGAGAGGAGAGAGAGAAGAGGGAGAGGGAGAGGGAGAGGGAAGAGAGAGGAGAGAGAGAGAGGAGAGAGAGAGAGAGAGAGAGAGGAGAGAGAGAGAGGAAGAGATGAGAGAGGAGAGAGAGAGAGAGAGAGAGAGAGAGAGGGAGAGAGAGAGAGAGAGAGAGAGAGAGAGAGAGAGAGAGAGAGAGAGAGAGGAGAGAGAGAGATGGAGACAGAGAGAGAGGGCGAGATGAGACAGGAGAGGAGGAAAGATGAGACAGGGAGAGAGAGGAAAGATGGACAGGGAGAGAGGGAAAGATGAGAAAGAGGGAAAGATGAGACAGGGAGAGAGGGAAAGATGAGACAGGGAGAGAGGGAAAGATGAGACAGGGAGAGAGGGAGAGAGGGAGAGATGAGACAGAGGAGAGGGAGAGAGGGAGAGATGAGACGAGAGAGAGGAGAGAGGGAGAGATGAGAGAGAGAGGAGAGATGAGAGAGAGAGAGAGAGCGCCAGCCAACACGCCCAACACGAGCTCAGAGCCTTCCTTCCACCTCTTCCCCCCCCAACCCCGACCCCCATCCCACCCTTTCCACTTTCTCTATTCACTCCTGTCATTTGCTGCTCCTCTCCCAACACAGCGCTGCTTCGTGAGGGTTTATTTATTCACACGTTCTTGCATAACCTACAGCTTCCGTTCTATCGGTTAATGTTATTTTTCTCTTCTGGATAATTCTGCTCTCAGAACTGCATGAAGACGAAACTGACTTCATCCAACACCAAAATCCTTCCTAGTCTGTGAGCGGCGGCAAAGGACTCGACTCGATCTAACTAAATTCTACTCCAACAAAAACCTTACTCAACGGAGAGAAAAGACAGAATATCAGACACTCAAGAACAAGCGGGCAGACACAGACGTAGACCACACGCGCGCGCGCGCGCACACACACACACACACACACACACACACACACACACACACACACACACACACACACACAGACTTTGTTTTATCTGTTTGTGTCTATCTCTCACCCACACTCACACGATCAATAATATTTAACGCCCAAAATCCTAACCGGCGGTGACGTCACCTACCCTCTGCCCCTCTCCGCGGATCCGTCCAAGCCAGCCAATCCGCGTGTCTTCGTCCGTCACTTATTGAACTAGTCGCTTGAATGTGAAATCTTCGGCTGAGTCCAGTGACTTTTTTAAAAAACTAACTATTCCTTCCAAATATCAATAAGGACCATTTACTACTACACCTATCATCGCTATCTACAAAGCTTACACTTCTTACACTGTCAACATAATAGCAACAACAAAGGAAAAATAAGTACCGACATCAACAAAACTACCAAAACAACCGACCTACAAACAAGAGACCTATACGTGCTTCACAACTCATATTCCTCCGTATGGGGACACAGCCACAGGATTAGGGCAAGATGACACGGCGCCTCAACACCATAACGCAACGACTACAAAAAAACATCATTTCTGAGTCGTGACACGAAGGCCACACCGAGAGGGAAGGTCGTGACCAAAAGGCGTGACGGCAGCTCGATTGAAGAGGGAATACACAGGAATATCGCATCGCGACTGTAAATAATAGAGACAGCAGTGTGAAAAGAAACAAATAAAACAGCAACAATAATAAAAATGATGATGATTACAACAACATATCTTAACGAAGTGCCGTGCCCCTGCAGACGTTGGCGACCATGAAGTGCCACACCTGTCTATCTCTTGTCACTTGCAGAATATATGCAGCTTTGTTTCCACCTCCTACTGCCCTTCTTATTCCATCCATGTACTTCTCCCTGTGTCTGCCTCTTGCTCTGCAACCTGGGATTCTTCCTTTTAAGCTTAGGTACCCTATCTTTCCCCCTCTCATTACATGTCCTACAAACCTGATCTGTCTTACTCTCGTCTTCACCAGTAATTCTTTTTTAGTGCACAATCTTCTTAGTACTTCTTCATGTTATATTTTCTCTGGCCAAGACATTTTCAAAACCCTTCGTCAGCAACACATTTCAGAGGCTTCCATCCTCTTCTCCATCTGTCCATTCATCGTCCAGACTGCTAATCCGTACAGCACTGACCATATGTAAGCTTTAACAGCTCTTTGTCATTTTTAAATGATAGGTGGCTATCGCTAAGTATGTTTTTCATATTCTGAAATGTCTTCTTTGTTTCACATAC
>NW_020871265.1:218330-227167 GCF_003789085.1 Penaeus vannamei
GTAGAGGAGGAGGAAGAGCAGGGGGGAGGAGGGAGGGAGGGAGAAGGGGAGATTAGGAAAGAGGAACGAAGAGAGAGGAGGAGGAGGGAGGGAGAGAGAGGGGGAGGAAGAGAGGGAAGAGAGGGAGAGGAGAGATGGGAGAGAGGGAACAAATAGGAGAGAGATGGAGAGAGAGAGAGTGGAGAGAGAAGAGAGGGAGGGAGAGAGTGAAAAAAGAGAGAGAGAAAGAGAAAGAGGGGGAGAAGGAGATAAAGATTAAGAGAGAGGTGAAGGAGAGGAAGGAAAGGGAGAGATAGGAGAGAGGGAAAAAGAGATAAAGGGGGAGGAAGAGAAGGAAGGGAGGGAAGCAGGGAAGGAAGAAGGTAGGAGGAGGGATATAAGATAGGGAACGAAGAGAGAGAGAGATAGAAAAGGAAGGCTAAGGGAAGGAAGGAGGAAGGGAGAGAGAAAGAGAAAGAGAGAGAAGAGAAAGAATAATAAAAAGAGAAGGAGCAAGAGAGAGAGAGAGAAAGAGAAAGAGAGAGAGAAAGAGAAAGAGAGAGAGAGAGATAGAGAGAGAGAGAGGAAGAGAAAGAACGAAAGAGGAAGAGATGGAAAAAGAAAAAAATGATAAACTAAAACATACGAAATATAGTAAGAAAAAAATATATATGAAAAGCTAAAAGTAAAAATGGATAAAGTTTTTTTTTAAGAAATGAAACAAAAATAAAAGAAAAACAAAAATGGAGAGAAAAAAGAAATGAAAAAATAGAAAACGAAATATAAATACCAAAGATGAAAGATTTTTAAAAACAATAAAAAATATATATATGAATAGCACTCAAGGGTGGTTTTCCCATGACTCCCCGGGGCCATACAGTGCCATGACACTGAGCATGGTGCCATATGCGGGGTTGTAGGCTGCGGTTGTTGGCGTTCCTGTGTATTTGGTTGTAGTTGTTATTGTTTTTGTTATTGTTATTATTTTGTTGTTATTGTTTTTTGTTATTTTATTTTGTGTTGTTAATGATTTTGTTATTGTTGTTATTGTTTTTGTTATTGTTATTATTTTTGTTGTTATTGTTTTTGTTATTGTTTTTATTTTTGTTGTTAATGATTTTGTTATTGTTGTTATTGTTTTTGTTATTGTTATTATTTTGTTGTTATTGTTTTTGTTATTGTTATTATTTTGTTGTTATTGTTTTTGTTATTGTTATTATTTTTGTTGTTTATTGTGTTTGTTATTGGTTATTATTATTTGTGTTTTGTTTTTGTTATTATTTTTGTTGTTAATGATTTTGATATTGTTATTATTTTATAGTTATTGTTTTTGTTATTGTATTTTTTGTTATTGATGTTATTGTTTTTGTTATTGCCTCACTCTCGCCTCACTCTCGCCTCACCGTCGCTCACCGTCGCCTCACTCTCGCCTCACCGTCGCCTCACTCTCGCCACCGTCGCCTCAAACCCTCGCCTCACTCTCGCCTCACCCTCACTCTCGCCTCACCCTCGCCTCACTCTCGCCTCATTCTCGCCATAAACCCTAACCCTCACCAAGACCCCGATCTTTATGCCCATTTTCCATTTTCTCCTTATTCTTCATTCATTTGCCTCTTCCTCATTCTCTCATTTACTCTTTCCCTCACCCTGCTCTCATTCTTTCGTTCTCTCCTCATATCCTTCTCTCACCCTTTCTCTCACCCTCTTTGCCTCCTCTCCTTCCCTTTCTTCACTCTTTCTCTAGCCTTTTCCTCCCCCTCACTCCGTCCCCCCCCCTCACCCTCCTTCTCCCCTAACCCCTTCCTCCCATCTCATCTCCATCACACTTCCCTTCCTCATTTCCTCATTTCCTCTTACTCTTCTCCATCCTCCTCCTCTTTCACACTTCCCTCCCCTCCCCTCTCTTCCTATCTCTTCACCCCCTAATCTCACCTTCACACCCCCTCCAATCTCACCTCCTTCACCCCCCCTTCTCACCCTTTCAACACCTCTTCCATCTCACACCCATCCCCCCATCTCACCCCTTTTAACCCCCTTTTCTCATCCCTTCAACAACACCCCCCCCATCTCACCCCTTTAAACACGCCCCCCTTCTTGCCCCCTCCAACACCTCCCTCCCCCTCTTTCCCCCTCAGTCCCCCCCCCCATCCCTATCCTCACCCTTCAACACCCCCCCACATCTCACCTCCTTCAACACCCCTTCCATCTCATCCCCCCCCCATCTCACCCCTTTCAACACCCCCCATTTCACCCCTTTAAACACTCCCCCCCCCTTCTCACCCCCTCCAACACCCCCTCCCTCTCTTTCACCCTCAGCCCCCCCCCCCGTCCTATCTCACCCCCTTCCCCCTCTTTCCCCCTTCATCACCCCCCCCACCCCCCCAACCCCGCATCTCTCCACCAGTACAGTGTTGCCAAACTCTACCCATTACCACGCTGCCCTGGCAACACTGGCCTTATCCTTCGCAGAATTATGCAGCGTAAATCTTCAGTTGGTTTTTAGGTGTTGTGGTAATACTTTTTTTTTTTTTTTTACTCTCTCTCTCTTCTCCTCTTTCTCTCTTTCTCTCTTTCCTCTTTCTCTATTTCCCTCTTTCTTTCTTTTCTTTCTTTCTCTCTCTTCTCTCTCTCTCTCTCTCTCTCTCTCTCTCTCTCTCTCTCTCCTCCTCTCTCTCTCTCTCTCTCTCTCTCTCTCTCTCTCTCTCTCTCTCTCTCTTTCGTCTCTCTCTCTCTCTCTCTCTCTCTCTCTCTCTCTCTCTCTCTCTCTCTCTCTCTCTCTCTCTCTCTCTCTCTACTCTCTCTCTGTCTCTTTTTACTTTTTTTTTTTTTTTTTTGAAGAAATGGGAAGTAGGGGGGTAGGGAGGGGAAAGGAGATGGGAAGAGGGGGAGGAGGAGAGGGGATGAGAGGGGAGGAAGAGGGGAGGAGGAGAGGAGGAAGGAAGGAAGGAGGGAAGTAGGGAAGGAATGAAAGTAAGGGGGGAAGGGAGGATGAGGGAAGGGGAGGAGAGAGAGGGGGATGAGGGGGAAAAGGGGAGGAGGGAGAGGGGAGGGAGAGAGGGGAAGGAGAGAGATGGTGAGGGAAGAAAGGGGGAGAAGGGAGGAAAGGGAGGGAGAGGAGGGGGGAGAAGAGAGAGAGAGGAGGAGGAAGGGGGGATGAGTGGGAGGAGGGTGAAGAAAGGGGGAGGAGGGATAGGAGAGGGAGAGAAGAGGAAGGGTAGAGGGAAGAGAGGAAAGGAAGAAGAGGGAGGAGTACAGGCGGAGGGAAAAAGGGGGGGAGTGAAAGGGAAGGCGGAGAGGGGAAAGGAGAAAGGAAGGAAAGGAGAGGGAGTGAGGGAAAAGGAGGGGAGAGGTGAGGGAAGAGGAGGAGGGATGAAGGAAAGGAGGAAGAAAGGAGGGCGTAGGTAGAGGAGAAGAAGACAGGGATAGGAGAGAACATCAAGAGGGAGGAAATAAAGGGAAGAATGGGAATGGAGGATAAAAAGAGAAGAGAATGAAAGGGAAAAAAAGAGAGGAAGGAGAAAAGAGAGGAAGGATGGAAGGAGGAAAGAAATTTTGAAAAGAAAGGGAGAGAATGTAGAAAAGAAGAAAGGGTAAGAAACAGAAAAAAGAAAAATACGACCGATAAATAGGAAAGAGAGAGTAAAGAAAAGAAAGAGTAAAAGAGAAAGCGAAAAAGAGACAGAGAAGGGGAAAGAGGGAGAGAGGGGAGAGAAGGAGAGAAGGAAGGGAGAGGGGGAGGGAGGGAGGAGGGAGAAAGGAAGCAAGTTATGGGTGTTGACCTAATGTTAGTCACGACCAGGAGATTAATTGCGAGATCTAAAACCGAGGTCACCAGGCGCCATCTCAGTCGTGTGCGTTTGGGCCGCGTGTTGGAATCTCCCTCTCTTGCTTGCTTGCATGCTTTATCTCTCTCTCCTCTCTCTCTCGTGGTCCTGTCTGCTCTTCCTATTTCTCTCTCTCTCTCCTTTCTTTCTCTTTTTTTCCTTCTCTTCTCTCCGTCTATCCTCTCCTCTCTCTCTTTCTCTCGTCCGTGTCGATCTCTCTCTCTCTCAACTCGACTCGTCTTCTCTCTCTCTCCGATCTCTCTTTCCCGTAAGGAAGGTGGGGGCGTGGTTAAGTTGGTATTGAATTCTGAATGACGTAAGTTCAGTCGCTTGTTCTTTATTGAGTTACTTGATGACTGGATTAAGATTGTGCTCCAGTCTCTCTCTCGGTCCTCCGGTAGGTGACTCCTCTCTCTTCTCTCCTCTCGCTCGTCTCTCTCCGTCCGTCAGTCTCTCTTTCCTCCTCTCTGTCTGGTGGTCTGTCTGGTCTATTATCTCCTCGTTCGTGTTGCGCTGGTACGTTGAGCAAATGAAGGTACCGAGAGGTCAGACGTCTTGGTGGTCACTCGGGTTCTGTCTGTGCTATTCTCCTCATCTGGGTCTCTCCTCGTCTCGTCTCCGTCTCTCTCATCTCGTCCTCTCTCTCTCTCGTCTTCTCTTGTCTGTCTTATCTCTCTCTCTCTCTCTTTTATTATATGGTATAATGTATATGTATGATGTGTTACAGTGTCGCACTCGCGTGTAGTCGAAGTACGTATTGTCACGGATGTGTACGTGTACGTGTAACGTATATGATCTAGTATAGGAGAGTATAAACTAAGTATATGTATACGTCATATATGCTTATATATTCATAAGTGTGGTGTTAGTGTGTGCACATTTTCTTTCTTTATATGTATGGCATCTGATCTGGTGTCTCGTTCGATCTGTGAAGGTGTGTTTATGGTGTGCAATTCGGCGGGTGGTTAACGTGTCAGGCGATACACGAAATGATTGTGTTCTCGATAAAGAAAAATGTGAAAGAAAAAAGAAGATATGGACTGAAGAACGGAGAGAAAAGAGGAAGCAAAGGAGAGAAGAGTAGCGAGGAAAAGGAGGGTGGGGGACAGGAAGGGAAAGAATAAGAAAATTTGGAGAACATAATGAATTAGAGAAGGAAATAGGGGAAGGGAGAGGGAGGGAAGAGGGGAAAGGGGGGAGAGAGGGGGGAGGGAGGGGGTTGGTGGTAGGGTGGGATATAAACAGTATAATACCGCGACGAGTTTGCCCTCTCTGCCCCGTCTCCTTACCCCATCCCGTTCTGCCCCTCCCCTCCAGTGCTCATTCCTCTAATCCCTATCCCCTCGCCTTCCATGCCCCATTCCCTCTACCCCCCTCTAACCCCCCTCTACCCACCCGCCTCTGGCTCTCACCCCCGCCCTCTACCCTCCTCCTCCTCGTTCTTCTTCAAGATCAGGATTTATCTTTCAAGAAGAGGCAGGCATCGTTGGGCATATGCCCGTGCAGTATGAATGTATACAATGTGGTATACACACGCTTACATGGTATATCCAGCCTGTCGCATCAGGACGCCATGTCGCATATAAACAGAATAACAGCAGTTACATATACATGAATTTCAACGCTACTAACACACACACACAGTCGCACTAACACAAGGAGGACGACACAAACACAACACAAACACACACAACACACGCCACGAGCACAGCAGCTAACACACACAACCACACAACGCACACACAACACACAAATCACACACAGACAGCTCACAGGCACACCACCAGACAGCATGCGACACACACACACACCGAATACCACACAAGATAATAGCGTGAAGCGCTTGTAACCAATACACACACATAAAACTCGCAAATTAACTCCTTTTCTCTATATATCTATTTATCTGTCCCTGGTCTTTTTTGTCCTCTTTCTCCCTCTACTCTCTCTCCTCTCTGACCGTCAGCTCGCTCAATGCTCTCCCTCTCTCTCGTCATCTCTCTGTCTCTCGGTCTCGTCTCTCTCTCCTCTCTCGTTCATCTCTCGTCTCGTCCTCATCTCTCTCTCTCCTCTTCGGTCTCTCTCATCTCTCTCCCTCTCCAGAGTCCTCTCCATTTCTCTTCTTCTGGCGTTCCAGTCATCTCTCTCTCCCTCTCCCCTCACCCGGGTCTCTCTCTTCTCCTCATCCGTCTCTCTCTGCGATTCTCTTCGTCTCTTGTCGCCTTCGGCCCGCCGCGCCTGCGCTCCTCCCGCCTGTTTCCCTCCCCTTTCATCTCTCTCCCTCTCTCTCCCTCTCTCTCTCTCTTCCTCAATTAACTCCAACCCTCTCTCTCTCTTACACAAAACATTACACGACGCGACACGCATAAACAGTCAACACACACAAGGCACAATCTCTCCGCGGCACGACGTCTGGCGGGTGATGTTTAGCGGTGGTCTGACGAGCAGAGCGGGCTGAGGGGTAGCTTGTTCGCCCGAGACCATGAGGTGCAGCGCGCTCGTGAAAGTAAAGGTGCCATGGGTTAGTAACGAGGGGGGAGAGAGAAAGAGGAGGAGAGGGGGGGAGAGGATAAAGAGGGGAGAGGGGGGGGAGAAGGAGAAAGAGGGGAGAGGGGGGAGGAGAGAGGGTGAGGAGAAGGAAGGGTGGATAGAAGCAAGAGAGGAGGGGGAAGGAGAAGAGGAGGGAGGAGGGAGGGGAAAGAGAGGGGGAGAGGGAAGAAGAAAGGGGATAAGAGCAAGAGAAGGAGAGGAAAAGTTCACGTCGACACTCCCCCGGGCCCCCCATTCCCCCATCTCTTCCTCCCCCCGCGATCACCACTCTCCTTTTCTCTCCCCTCATCCTCTGTCTTCCCTGCCTTTCTACCTCCACCCACCTACCCCCACCCTCAGTAGCCCCTTGCCCCAATCCGTGCAGTAATCTGGGTTCCTTAATTCACTCGGGAGTCGTGGTCGCGGGGTCTAGGGGTGCTGTGTTTTGAAAGTTTTTATTCTTGTAGGATTGCTCTCTCTTTCTGTCCTCTGTCTCTGCTTGTTTCTCCTCTGCTCATCTTGGTCGTCATCTGGTCTCCTGTCTCTCTCTCTCTCTTCATCTGCTCTCTTGTTCTCTCTGGTTCCTCTCTGTGTTCTCGCTGCCTCTTCGTCTTTTCCCTATTGTTCTCCTTTGCCCTCTGGTCCTCTCTCGTTTCTCTCTCTCTCTCCCCCTCCCTCTGGTCTCTCTTGTCTCTCTATTTGATTCTCTCCCTGTTTTGCTGTTTCTCTCTCTCACTCATTTGTGCGCTCTCTTTTTTTTTCTGTTTGTCTATAATACTTTTCCACTGGTCTCTTTTTTGTTTTGTTTTTTTTTCTGTTTGTTTGACGCTCTTCGCCAGTGTTCCCCCTGTTTGTCTCGCTGTTGTCCTGTCCCTCTGTCTCTGTTTTTCTCATCTATTTATCTTTTGTATGATTTGTCTGTTTTCTTCTCTCTCTCTCCCGTCTCTTCCCACCTACTCTCTATTCTATCTATCGTATCCTAATCTATCGGGCTATGCGACGCACTGGATTCTCCGGGACGCGCGTAGGCGGCTCTTGTGCCACCTACTCGTGCTCTCCCGCCCCCTTTCTCTCTCCTCTCCTTCCTCTCTCTTCTTTCTCTCCTCTCCTCCGTTCTCTCTTCTCATCTCTCCTCAGTTCTCGCTCCCTCTCTCATCCGCTCTCTCTCTCGCTCTCTCCTCTTCTTCTCGCATCTCCATTCCCTCCTCCATCTCTCCCATCCTTCTTCCTTCCGTCTCTCGTCTCCTCGTCTCTCGCCTCTCTCTCTCCTCTCTCACATTCTCTCTCTAAATTCTGCCTGTCCTCCCATCTATCTATCTACCATTCATGTATTTGTAAACCCTGTCTGTCTATTTTTTGTTTTCTATTCTATCGTCTACCTGGTCAAACTTCATTTATGATGTCTGTCAGTTCTGTCTGTATGTCTACCTCTTTTATTTGTTTTGCCTGTCTGTAGTGTCTGCGTCCTGTCCTATCTATCTAATCTGTGCTATCAGTCTGTTTCTCTATCTATTTAATCGTTTCATCGCGTACTTATTCTACATTATTATAACTGTATCTATACCTTGTATCTCCACGTGTACTACCAACAATACAGGTGTCTTGTGGTTGATTAATTTTTTTTTCTCGTATCTACTTTTTATCTATCTGTTTTTTTCTTTGTTTCCTCGCTTCTCTCCTCTCCACCTCCCATTCTATCTGTCTTTTTATTTTTCTGTCTGTCGGTCTGGTCTGCTATCTATCTATTTCTATGTTTATCAATCTGTCTATGTTTCCTCTCTCCTTTCCCTTATCTTCTTTAGTTCAATCTTTACACAAATACAAAGGTACATACATAACAAAATACATACACGAAAGATGCATGAAAACATACACGAATGAACACCACACAACAACATACACTTACACCACAGACACACACACACACCACGTACACAACACACACACACAACACACACATCTAGTCACACAGACACGACACACAAACATACACAAACACACACACACACACACGACCACACCCACACAACACACACATTCACTACTCAGGAACTACAAACATACACCCAACATAGAACCCGCAACACAAACATAAATGTCTAACGCACATAACGCACATCATATTCAGTCACGTGTATTTAATCCTCCCACTTACTACCCCCCCACCCCCCGGACACACCGCACAGACCTCACGAGGTTCACATGTCCAACCGCACCCTCCGCCCCCTTAGGTCGCCCCCTCCCCCTTTGGCAACTCCATTTTTTCCGCCCCCCCCCTCTTGTCACGTTGAACAACACACATCACACGTAATCCACAAGGGACGTACGTATCCTGTATAACTGGAGTAACCGGCCGTAACACTTATCGCGTTTTCTCCCTATTTTTTCTCTCCCCTACTGCCAATCCCCTCGGCTTCCACCTCCCTACTCCTACTCCCTTCGTAGGCTCCTACTTGGGTGAAACTGGGGGGCGTTCCATCTGGCCCGCCCCGCTATCTCCTTTGC
>NW_020871265.1:227364-229864 GCF_003789085.1 Penaeus vannamei
GCTGCCCTTTAACAGAGCTTCGCAACGAAGCCATCGGCAGCAAAGGCTCCAACTGAAGGCGTCACCGTCGCAAGGCGGCGGAGTCAAGTTCGCCAGCACCTTTGCGTTTCGCAAAGCGACAGGCGTTTGATTAGGGTCTCGTTCGGGTTAAATGATGATCGCTTTGAGAAAATGGGTACTTGTTTGTTCTAATTGCAATGGCGGTCGTGCTTGCCGGTTAAAATGCAGGGTGGATGACCGCTCATTCCAACATTATTGAAGCATCCGCAAAGCTCTTTCAAGAGCCACAATTTACAAGCAGACTGGCTTCCATGCTAACTGCATAATTCGACCAAAGGCTCTAAGGGTTAGAGTTAGCGAACGGATTCATTATATTTTCTATTTATATATACAATATATCCATACAGTCTCTCTTCACTCTAACAAGCACACACACACACACACACACACACACACACACACAACGATACACACACACACACACATCACACTACAACACACGACACATATATATATATATACATATATAATATATACATATATTTACACACAGAGGCGCACACACAACACACACACACACACACACACACACACCACAACACACACACACACACACAAGCACACACGAATGCAAGCACTCCATACATGGAGACTCACCAATACACAAATATTCACCCCCACACTTTAGGCGAATTGTAAATCGGTTTTCTTTGGTAATATATATGAACCATATATATATCTCGCTCTAAAATAGCAATATGTCTTAAACTTGTTTGCTAGATGTCTGTGTGTGTTCTTAAATCAGTTTCACAATGCGATTGGGCTCTATAACAGAAATGTAGCACTTACACACCAACAGCTGAGCCCCCCCCCACCCCGGACAAATAAACAATAAAAGGCTAGTTCAATTAAGGATATGAAGCCCTGAGGTTAAAATATGATAGATCGTTAATGTCCCTCGTGACTCTTGTACCATTTTGTGAAATAAACGTTTCATCCTGCACCGTAACTGGGCAGTTAGCAGCCTCGACCTGCCTCCAACATATCGACAGATTGGGGCCCGCGGAGATTGCCCTCACATTGATATACGTGTTTGATGATATTACTGTCCGCTTGGAGGCGCCGGTAATTTGGATAGGTTTCAGTAATGCTGTGCGGATGGGAAGTGTACTGCACAGGGTAATCGCATTCTGAAAGAGAGAGAGAGAGAGAAAGAGAGATGTGGGAGGGAGGGAGAGAGAGAGAAGAGAGAGAGGAGAGAGAGAGAGGAGAGAGGAGAGAAGAGAGAGAGAGAGAGAGAGAGAGAGAGAGAGAGAGAGAGAAGAGACTGAGAGAGAGAGAGAGAAAGAGAGAGAGAATGGGAGAGAGAGAAGAGAGAGTAAATTTTAATTTTACAAAATATAGAAAATAAAATGCTTTCGTATCAATCCATGGTTTAAACAATACAACAGCTGAAAGAACGTGTCTTTAGTTTCAACTCCCCAGTCCGCTTTTCCAGCGGATTCATCGAAATAATCAAAAGTGGATCTTCGAAGGCCTTCTGCATTCCAAAGAAGAAGCGCCTCGCCAGAAAAAAAGAAATTTGAGGCACTACTTCCTCTGGGATGCCGAGGCACATCTTTATCTCGGGCCGCAGGCGAAAACTTGTATTGATAAAGGAGAAACTGGCAGCATTTTTGCCTGAATAAGTAATACCTTAGAGTCCAGTAGTCGATAGCTTTTAACCACCGAATGTGAACAGGGGAATGTAGGAAGTAGCGAAGCCATCGGGGAAACCCGTCTTGTCTGGGCTCGGATACATAGAGTTTTATCTTACGGATTTTGCATCTGGAAGACCAAAACACGCCAACTGTTTTCACATTGGGTTTTGTTTTCTTTGCCTTTTGGTCTTCAGTCTCTTAGTCACTTATCAATCAAGCTGTTGTTAACAGTCTGAAATGATGGGAGGAGGCGGGCTCTTTGTTTTCTATTTCCTCATCTGTGTAATGCAAATATAAGGATTCTCGATCAGTTTCATGACAAGGACAATGTGTGTGTGTGTGTGTGTGTGTGTGTGTGTGTGTGTGTGTGTTGTGTGGTGTGTGTGTGTGTGTGTGTGTGTGTGTGTGTGTGAGTGAGAGAGAAAGTTGGAGGGGAGAAGAGAATCATGATTGGAATGAGGAAAAAAAAATATCTGTAATGTATTCAATCCCTTGATTCTGAATGCATCTTTATAAACAAATAACAAGGACGGGTAAGCGCAATCAACAAAATCGCTGAATGTGAAAACTGAAATTTATTCAAAGTATTTTATATAAAATATCTGAATATCTGACTTTCAACAATGAAAAGACACTGGCAGAGAGTTCTCAAAAAAGATAAAAAGAAACGGAAGAGTCGTAAGCTAATACATTTAGTTTTAAGAATCCAGGATATACGCTATAACAATAGGCGTTATAGAACAAATAATAGTAAGACAGAGAAACAAACAAAAAAATAATGTGTAGATATTTCTCGACTA
>NW_020871266.1:5000-10000 GCF_003789085.1 Penaeus vannamei
CAACCGGGTCGACTTAACAGCCTCTGCCGCTTCGTGTTTGTTATGGTTAGTGTTATTGCCGCTCGCTGCAGCTTCGTACCTCGGCGGGAGAAGGCTGAAGAAGAGCAGAGGCGATTTCGTGGCTGGCTCTCCAGGCGCCGAGAGACGATCCCTGAGTCGCATGGAAGTCGGAGGCGCTGTGTGTGGTGTGTGTGTGTGTGTGTGTGTGTGTGTGTGTGTGTGTGTGTGTGTGTGTGTGGTGTGTGTGTGTGTGTGTGTGTGTGTGGTGTGTGTGTGTGTGTTGTGTGTGTGTGTGTGAGGGAGAAGGGGAAAAAAGGAGGGGAGGATAATAAGCCGTTTTGGCAGGTGGGTGTAGGGAGAGAGACGGAGAGTGAGGAGAAAGAAAGGAAGGAAGAGCGACTCGTCATGGCAGGTGTGTGGGGGGGAGGGGGCGGAAGAGGAGGAGGAGGAGTGGGGGGAGAGGGGAGAGGAGGAGGGGGGGGGGGAGAGAGAGAAGAACGACCCTCCTCGGCAGGAATCTTGGGGGGAACCTCAAGGTCATTATCCAGTATGACAAAAGGAATTAATTCGGGGCCGCGAGATACACGGCGGTGTTTGTCTGGCGCCTGATGACCCTCACTTGTCTTCTGACGTAATCTGGCGCGGGGAGGAAGAGGTGCTGGATCCTCCTTCTCTCCGTTTATTTGTACATTAGCGAGGGAATTAGACGCTCTTTCGTTCGTCTATGATGGCAAATAATCCAGGAAATTTATTAAATGGGGTTTGTCTTCTCCCTTGCAAGACCTCGACGCTTGGAAATACTCGCAAAATACTCGCAAAATACTCGCAAAATACTCGCAAAATACTTCCGAATTCGCGAAAGAAAATGACAAAGACGCAAAAGAAAAACAGATGAACCCACAAAGACGGGGGAAAAAAAAGATGAAATACCGAGGTTATAAAAGAGGCCATATTCTTTCTTTCGGCGAGAATGCAGAAGAAAAGACGCAGAGCGAGAAGGAGAAGATCAATGGAGTAAGAGGAGAAAGTAAATAAAGAGAGGAGAAGAAAGATAAAGCGATATAAAGAAGGTAGGAGAAGGAAGGAAAGAGAGAGATATAAGTTGGAGAGGGGGCGAAACTGGAGAATAGAGGTAAAACAGAAAAGAGAAGAAATAAGACTAGCTGATAGATGTGGATGAAGAAACGTAAGGAGATAACAAGTGACAGAAAAGAAGGAAAACGCAAGTAAGAGACGTAATAAAGATAAAGATATATAAAGTTTATATAGGAGTAAGTATAAGGTAGGAGATAGGTAAAGAGGGAGAATAGTGGATGAAAGTTATATAGTAAGGTAGAGATAAGGTAAGGAGAAAGTAGAGTAGTAGGATGAAGAGTATGAAGGAGGAAGTAAGAGGATAGCAATAGTAGGTAAAGTAGAGGGATATGCATATGAAGATAAGTAATATATATGAAGAAAGCAGGTAGGAGCATGAATAGTCTAATGAAATAAGGAGATAGGAAGGGTAAGATGAAAGAAGGAAAAGGAAATAAGAAAAGTCATTTCGAAGACACTTACATTAGTTATATATATATAGCTTCCTAAGAAGAAATGGGACTAATACTCATTTGCCATTTAACTGATCAATTATAAAGTGGTAGGCCATTTTTCGGGTTTTCTTCAATTGCGTCTCACTTAGAATGAGAAGAGGCCAGAGAGAGAGTAGAGGAAAGCGAGAGGAGTGAGGTACGCGCTATTCTGTGTAGTGTTACTTACTCACTACTCATGTCGTCTATACGCTTTATACTACATATATATATACAATTATTTTATGCGAGTACACTGATATTTTATTCTTCTAGTTCTATTACTTTTACTTTTTACCTCCTTCTCCTTATACCTCTTCATATTCTTTCTCACCCCTCCGGCGCATTTTTTAGCTTAAGACTATAGTACCTCCTTCATCCTCATCCTACCCATTTATCTCCTACTTTGTTTTAATATCAGTCGTTAATGTATTGCCTATGCTGATGTTTTATCGTCTAACTTGATACTGCGTTTATGTATTGGTATAGTATGTGCTGTATGTTTGTGTCTACTTTATGTGTTACGTTCTTCTTCTCCTTATTTTTATGTACGCTTTTTTGTCTATGTATATTCGAGAGTGTACCTATTGTTTTTGTCGTATATAGAAGCTGGAAATGTGTGCATGCATCTATAGTATGTATGTACGTACGTAGTGTTATGTATATAAATTGTAAATCGAGATACACAATGACTGGTCACATGCATGAATGTAGTATGTCGAGTAAAAGCGTAAAGTACAAATTGACGTCGCGATTAGCATCAGACAGGAAAGTTCGGAATCTCTGACTGAACCGAACGCTTTATCTCATAACGCAGCAGTTTTACACTCTACAATTATAAAGTATTGTCGAGCTTATACGAACCTAAAAATACGAAGAAGTTCACGATACAATAATCACAGAACACATAGACACTGAGCCAAATTCACCATTAGATATATAGCCATTGATATAGGGCGGTGCCTAAAATATATCGGCTATAAAAAAATACACATATGTTGTAACGTTAAACTAATATATATATATGTATATATAATTAAGAGTTTATGAGGTCACTGACTGTATATAACTATTGTATCAATCAATTGAGTATTAATATACAATCAAGTTAGAATTATGTGATATGTGATTATGTGGCGTATGTATCGAATGACGATATCCATATAAATTATTAGTTAGTTGGTTAAATGTTCTATATACATATTTTGATATGTATTAAATAAATCATGGTAACTACAGTATACTAATATATATAGGATAAATAAATGAGATATTATGATTATGAATAATTATCAAGAATAATATGATCAATAATAACGTATATAAAGTATAGCGATTAGGTGAGAAGAGAAAAGGATATGCGAGAGGAGGAAAGAGATTGGGTAGAGAGTAGAGAGGAGTAGAAAGGAGAACGAGAGATAGAAGATGAGGATAAATGGAAAGACAGCTAGAAAGTGAGGAGCACATAGAGAGAGTAGAAGGATAGGAAGGAGAGATAAAAAGAAAGTATAGAAAGAGAAGTAGAAATAAAAGTAAAGTGTGAATAAAATAAAGACAATGAGGAGACACTTGAACAAATGAAGTAGATGAATCTGACACAGAGAAGGGGAGAGAGGCATACTTTGTTATAAGAAGTAAAAACGAATACATAAAAAACAACAACAAACTATAAACAGTTATATCACCATATAATGAAATGAACATATTTTAGTAGATAGTATAACAGTAATACCTAAAACATAAATAAACAAATGCGAGAAATGTAACTCATGACAAAGATAATAAAAATATTAACAAATAGTCAGCGCTATGACTGAATAAAGTTATAAACATAATGTTTAAATTCCATTCAAACAAAGTGAAACCCTATTAATGGCAAAAAACCTGTTAATTCCAAAAATAAGTTTTAAAAGTAGTATAAAAATCAAACAAATGAGCGCGTAGGATGGCGGAGAGAGATGTGAGAGAGCAATAGGACACGAGAGAGGCACGAAAGAGTATGAGAACGAGAGATAAAGTCAAGAAGCTAGGAGACGAGAGAAATACACAGTTATTATATATATACAGAAAGATATACGAGGGACAGAAGTTAAAAGAACAAAAAAGAAAGAAACAGAACGCAATGGCAGACAGCCGAGCATATATTCAAAACACACGCATAAAAAAAGACAAGAAGCAAACGAACATGCCGTAGACCTGGGCGACGAGTCAACCAAAGAAAAAAGAAAAGCACACAGACAAAAAGAAGACCCATTGGCATACAATCTCCACCATCTGTGCCCAAGAGGAGAGAGAAGATAAGGGGGGAGAAGAAATGAAAAGAAAGAAAAGAAGGAGAAAGAGAAGAGGAGAAGATGTGGCGAGAGAAGGTGATATAAGAAGAGAGAAACAGAGAAGAGAGAGAGAGAAATGGGGAGGAAGGAGGTGGAGTGTAGAAGCGAGCATACCTACGGAGAAAAGTGAAAGAATAAAACTATATGATCATTTATACGCACGGTCAGGAACTCGTCAAGCATGATAGTGAAGATGAGGAAAGGAAAAAGAAAGGGAAGAGAACGGGACAGAAGGGAGAGAAAGAAAGAGTCGCGAATGGGAGAAGAGAGTAGAAAGAGAAGGGGAAAGAAGAAGAGGACAAATAAAGATGAAGGATGAGAGGGAATGAGCAATAGAGAGAAAAAGAAGGATTTTAAACATGAGGAGCAGAACGTGGAAGAGGAGAGGAGAGAGAGAGGAGAGAAGGAAAAAAGAAGCAAAAGCTAAGGAACGAAGAGAGAGATGAAATGAAGAGTACAGTTAGATGAGGAGAGAAGTGAGACGAAGAGTTGAAGAAAGAGAAATAGGAGTGAAAAAGAAGAAAGCAAACACGAGGAGAAAGAAAGGAATAAAGAATAGACAGAGAGAGAACAAAAAAAGAGAAAAGAGATAAGAGAAAGAATAAAGGGAAGGACAAACAACAAAGAAAGGAAAGAAAATACAAAAAGAGAAGTATATAAAAAACTCGCTGTGTGATCATATGGTGTGCCTCTCGAGTTGCCATTCTTGCGCGAGAGGTGTGATAGGCGCGTCGGCACGCACGCGTCATTAGGAGATTACGAGGTGAGTGCATGTCACAATCAGAAAGAGAAAAAGGTGAGGTTGGTTTTCCTTTCGGTTACTTAGGAGGGCTCGGTGCCCCGGGGTTGGGGTGAGGGTGAGGCGCCGGGGGAGTGCTGGGTGTCGTGTCTTATGTGGATATTCTTTTGTTTATATTTTCGCTTTTCATTGCTTTTCATTTCTTTGTTATCATAGTTTTTGTTTTCTTAAATTTCATCTTAGTAGAGTTTTTTCTTGCCTATTTTTATTATACATATATATATAATATATTAAATTATATAGGTTAATTAGTAATTTCATGTGAGGACGGCAGTACATAGTGGTGCTGAAAGGTAGAGTATC
>NW_020871266.1:15000-20000 GCF_003789085.1 Penaeus vannamei
AAAAAATAAATGGAAACGAAAAAGAAAATAAAAAGACTAGAGATAACAAAACAAAACAAAAATAAATAGATAAATAAATGAAATAAATAATAAAAAATAAGAGAAGCACATTATTACCATTCAACAACACAGCTAAACTACAACAACAACCAAAATAACAACAGCAACAACAACTCTACTAAACAAGAACCCAAGACAACAACAACAAAAAAACACAACAACGACAACAACACAACAACAACAACAACAAGCAACTATTACTGCAACAACAGCCAAGACAACAGCAACAACAACAACAACTGCTTTCTAACAACAAGACTACAACAACAATAACAGCAAACAACCAAAACAACCTGCTACAACAACCCATGGCAGAAAACAAGACAACAACGACAGCAAAAAACACACGAAATCAATACACGTGTGGCTTTTCTTCGTGGCTTAGAGGGAGGAGGGGGAAAGGGGGAAGGGGGGAGGGCGGGAGAGTTGAAGCGTTATAGAGTATTTTTTAGTGCAAATTTAATGAACTTGAAACCTTTTAGGTGAATATTTTTTTTTTTCTTTCCTTTCTCTCTCTCGATCTATCTGTCTATCTTCATCTCTTTCTTTTCTTCGCTCTCACTATCTCTCTATCTCTATCTGTCTCTTATCTTTCTTCTTTCCTTCTCTCTCTCTCTCAACCGCTCTCTTCTCCCCACCTCTCTCTTTCTCTTTCTCATCTCTCTCTCTCTCTCAACACTCCCTCCCCCCCCTCTCTCTCTCTCTCTTACTCAACCCCCCCTCTCTCTTCTTTCTTTCTTCTCTCACTTTTTCTCGCCCCTCAACTTCCCCCCCCTCTCCTCTCTCTTTCTCTCTCTCTCACTGTCCCCCCCCCCTCTCTCTCTATCTCTCTCTCCTCACTTGTTCTCCCTCCCCTCTTTCTCATTCTCCCCCCTTCTCTCTCTCTCTACATTCGTGCAATTTGACTTTTTGCAATAAAGAAATTTTCGATTGCAAAATAGAGAGGGGAGGGAGAGGCCACGTGAAGGGGGAAGGGGGTTGGAATGGGCGGGCGAGGATAGTGTGTGTGCTGGGGGGGGAGAGGTGGGGTGAGGGGGGTGAGGAGAGTGGGGAGTGGGGGGAAGAGCGAGGGTGGGGATGGGGGAGAGAAAAGAGGTTGGGGGGTGAGGTGAGGAGAAGGTGGGGAAGGGGCTGAGGGGGGAAAAAGTTTCTCTTAATGTCATTTTAGAGAGATTCTGCCGCTTGAAATTTCGTTCAACCTTTTGTTTTTTACGGTTGTGTGTTGATTCGTATCATGTAATGAAAACATGACTATCCAGGTTGCGGATCACTCAGTTTGTGTGTTTGTTTTTGTCTGTTTGTTTCTCTTTCTCTCTTCCTCTCTCCTTCCTTCCCTCCTGGCATCTCATCCCTCCTCCTCCTTCCCCTCCCTCTCCACCTTCGTTCTCTTTCTTTAACCAAAAACATTATAACCACTTCCAGATCTCTTCATCTCTCCCTATCCCTCCTCCTCTTCCCTCTCACTTCCCTCCTACCTTCCCTCCATCCAAGCTTCTTTTTCCTTCCCTATCCTCCCTCCTTCCTCTCCTTCCCTCCTACCTTCCCTCCATCCCTCCTTCTCCTGTTCTCTCTCTACCAACACACTTCATCTCTACTACTCGCCCATATCCAATTTCACTTCCTTCCTGCTTCCTCCTTCCTTCCTTCCCTTTTACCCTCCCTCCTACCCTCCTACCTAACTCCATCCTCCTTCCCTCCCTCCCTCCTACTGTAGTGGGACTATTCGCCCACTCCTTGTCCTTCCACGGTAACCCCCCCCCCCTTTGGTACGATGGAGTCCATGGTACGAGTCGGATTCAATGGAAAATGGGCACCGAGAGCTACTGTCAGCATTGTTTTATTTTCCTTGTATATATACTCTATTTTTATCATGTGTATTTATCCTTCATGATGGAGATGCGTGGTGCCGCCCGTAAGGATGAGCGCAACGTACGTGGGCTTAGCCACGTACATGCCAATAAAATTACCACTCCTATGCCCAGTTAAAGTCGAGAAATTAGATGGCGTCTGCTAGTGACGTCACGCTAGTGTTTTGCTACGTCATTAGTGACGTCATGAACCGTGACTGCAGCCACTCACGGGTCTCCACGAGGTACAACCCCGAGAGGGCAATACCCCTGTAGAGGCGCAGATACCCCTCTGGTACTTCTTTGGGTAGTACCACACCGGCAGATCTGGTCTCGCCTCCTTCCTGTTCGGACCCCGCTGCTGTATTCACGTAAGGTCACGGTTAATATTATGCATTTTACATGGAAATCACCAATAATTCATTCTAAGCTTTAGTGACTGGTGCAAGGATGGTATACATGTAAGCTAGGGTCTAAGACTAAAATACACAGAATAAGTTGTTAACAGTTTGGGGAACAAAGTTCAATGTTAACTACTGGTGGATATGAAGTACCGACGAATTACTGAAATACTTCTGCAAATATACAAGAGAATTCATTATAAACAGTTTGCATAGTATTATATGAACTTGTTTTCTCACGTATGCGAGTGCCGTGACCTGGACTCAGCTGGACTCCCCGCTCATCCGCTTTGGCCGCTACCACTACATGTCCGATGTACGATTGTGGGGGGGGGGGGGCAGGTGGTACTCGCATCTGGTGATTTAAGGTAAAAGGAAGGTGAACAGATCTCCGAGGGACATCTAACCTGGAATCGTCCCGGTGTTATACCAGAAGTAGCAGTACTGCGTTACTGTTATCTTACACGACCCTCCCTCCATCCCTCTTTCTCTCTCAACCAAACACACCCATCTACACCCGCCCATATCCAGCTTCGCCTCCTTCCCTTTCCCTCTCTCCTTCCCTCCTACCCTCCTAGCCCCTCCTTCCTCCCTCCTTCCTTCCTTCCTCCTTCCTTCCCTCCATCCCTCCTTCTCTCTCTCAACCAAACACACCCATCCACACCCGCCCATATCCAGCCTCACCCGCACATGCCCGCCCATCCGCCCCCCCCTTCGCCCGTCACACACACTACCAGCGGACGTGTCATGCGCTACGTAATGGTGTAGAGTTACAGAATACTTGACATTCTGTTATATGAAGGCATTCTCTCTCTCTCTCTCTCTCTCTCTCTCTCTCTCTCTCTCTCTCTCTCTCTCTCTCTCTCTCTCTCTCTCTCTCTCTCTCTCTCTCTCTCTCTCTCTCTCTCTCTCTCTCTTCCTCCTCTCCTCTCCCTCCTACTCCTCTCATCTCTCTCCCTCTCTCTCTCTCTCTCTCTCTCTCTCTTCTTTGGTTTGTTTCAGAGTTCCTTTTCGGTGTCTCTATTTTAGTGGAATTAATCTGTCGCGTGATGTTGAGATAATTTGGGGTGAATACTAAGGAAGGGGTATTATTATTAGTAGTAGTTGTAGTATCATTATCATTATTATTATCATTATTGTAGTGGATATTTGTAAACTCCGTAGAGTTAAAAATGTTGATTTGGTAGCGTGTATTCCAACTACAGGTAATCTCCATGTGGGTCTGGCGTTAAGAAACAATGACTCTCAGGTGAGCTATAGAGTGATTCCGTAGTCACGATAAAAACAATAAAAAGGGCAACATAAAAAGGAGCATCCATATTATACATTTATTTCGCACAAAACTTTCAAAAAAGAACAAATACACAGGACAACACACCATACACTTACTTGAAAAAACACAAAGGCCATAACCCGAGAAGCACCAGTCAGCCAGCTAAAAATCCAACGGTCTGTCACCACACACGAACAAAAGCCTCTCTCTCCTAGACCGATCTGGCTTGACCTTATATACAGGTGGCTCCCGTGCTTACTGGGATTTTACCCATAATGCAATTAACTTTGTTAAAATAGTGGNGACAAAAAACAAAATAATAAAGAAATATAAAAATAACGAATGAATAATTCACAAAATATTAAATATAATTAAAAAAGAATAAAAACTTAAAAAACTTATTAATCTCAAGTAAAAGATAAAAAAAAACAAATATTTTTATAAATTATGAAAAATTAAAAAAGCCATAAATCATAAATGTATATAATGTATAAAGAGGGAAAGTCGATAATTCAAGTGAGGCGGCACTAAGAACGAATCGGACAGGAGTAATTTCATCAGATCTCAAAGTGATAATATTAATTAATAGGGCATAATAGATTGTTATATATCATCATTATGTCATAGATATTGGGCACATTTAATATTAATGTGCTCATCTATATCTGACATTCATACAGTCATTAATATTTTACAATTATACCGGCATTATGGGTCATTAATACCATCAGCATTATCATCGCTGTTACACAATGATATATGATACCGTGCATGCCACAAAGGTACCTCGGACCCAAAGAGAAATATCATACGATTTGACTCAAACATCGATACCACAGGATAGCCCTCAGAATCGAGCCTTTGTATGCATATCTAAGCTACATGAGCCGGTAAATCACGTAGAATAGGGGCCGGTTGTCTCTTTCTTGTAGTTTTGTAGTTCCTCTTGTCTACTCAACGAGCCATGGATCAATGTTTATAATGGAGAGAGTCTCGTAGCGTAAGCAATTGGTGAAAGTTTTGCTTAAAACTGCTTCCAGTTTGGTTTATGTATCACTTGAGTGGCTTGTTATGGGCTATAAATGCTCGAATAAATACTTGTAGCGTTTATAGAGATGTTTTAGAAGATTTAGATTCCTTTTAAAACGTTTCGAATCCCCCCACCCCCTCTACTCTCCCCCCTGGCGCTCTGCTTAAGTCCACCTGTGATCAGAACTTTTTTTTTCTTTTTTCTTTCCTACTTCGATTGTTTCTATGATAACTGAGCTGAACCATTAATCACGACGACGAATTCCCCGTTGCTCTATAAATTATTGTGATTGTTGTCATTGATCTGATATTTCATCTTAAAATGTCACCTTTGCCCCATTATCCTATCTCCTTCTTTGTTCCTTTTTTCTTCCCTTCTCCTTCCTTCGT
>NW_020871266.1:25000-27500 GCF_003789085.1 Penaeus vannamei
TTATATTATTATTATATTTTTTATCATTTACTATTATATATTATATATTATTATATTATTAATATATATATTATATTATCATTCTTATTAACATTATTTTAATGTATTATATAATGAATATTTATATATATATATCCATATATACTATCGTCATATATTATTATATATTATATCTTTGAATGCTATATATATATATGGCATATATATATAAATATATATATATATTGTGTGTTTGTGTGTGTGTGTGTGTGTTCGTGTGCGTGCTTGCATGCGTGCGCGTGTGTGTGTGCACCAACTCATACGCGCACAAAAAGGCATACATACCCACACATCACAAACATACAAACAAACAAACCACACAAAAGAGAACGATTACACGTACTTAGCGCACAACAAAGGCCGTTTTTTAACTTCTTTTCAATGTTGGAGCGAAAGGCACCAAAAGGTTTCGTCGCCGCCATTGTTTCGCGCCGAAAAGGCTGCGCGTGGCTGGACCGCGATGCGTGTCTGTCTGTTTTTTTTTTTTTTTTTTTTTTAGTTTTATGTGTGTTCGTGTGTATGCAAGATTCACACAGCACACATCACACACACACACTTTACGCACACACACACACAACACACACACACACCCACACACACACACACACACACACACACACACACACACACAACATATAATATATATAATATTATATATATTATATATATATATTAAGTAAACATATACACACACACACACACGTACACACATAACACATATATGAATATATATATATATATATATATATATATTATATATAATAATATATATATATATATACTATTATATATACTATATATGTATGTATATATGTATATATATGTATTATACTATACTTATATATATATATCATATATTATAATATATATATATACATATATGCATGTATGTATTTATTGTATGGTTATGTATGTTATATTGTATGTATATATGTATGTTATGTATGTATATAGATGCACATATATATACATGTATGTGCATACATAACATACATGTATATAATATATATATATATATATTATATATATATATATATATATAATATATATATATATATAATATTATAATTATAATAATATGTATATATGTATATATATATATATATATTATATATATATTAATATATGATATATATTATAATATATATATATATATATATATATATATTAATAATATATATATAATATATATATATAATATATATATATATATGTATATATATATATATATATATATTATATATAATATATATATACATATATATATATATATATATATATATAATATATGTATAATATATATATATATATATATATATATAGTATATATAGTGATATATATTATTATATATATATTATAGTATATATATATATACACGTGTGTATGTGTTCATACTTTACTCATCAATTTATTTATTCATCTGTGTATGTGTGATTGGCTAGTTTATATGTCGTTGGTAATGTATTATTTTAAGGCATTTTTTCGCGTTTCATTTCCATTGATGGCTTTTGATATGAATTTGACAACGGTTTGCATGTGCTCCTGCGTGACCGCGTTGTGTGTCGTGTGGACGTGTATGTACTTTTGTTGTGGATGTGTAGGGTTACTTTTGTTGCTGTGATGTGTTCGCATGTGTTTGTGTATGTGTGTGCGTTGTGTGTGTGTGAGTGTTCTGTGTGTGTGTGTGTGTGTGGTGTGTGTGTGTGCGTTGTGTTATGTGTGTGGTGTGTATGTGTGTGCGTGTGTGTTGTGTGTGATGTGTGTGTGTGTGTGCGCCGCGCGCGTGTGTGTGTGTGTGTGCACGTGAGCCCGTCGCGTGTGAGTGTACCTACGCATCTAATCATCATCGCAATGCTAAAAAAAAAAAAGAAAAAAAAAAAGGAAAAAACCCACTCCAGACATTCGGACGGGAGAAAACGATCACCAGAGATTTTAAAGCAACGAGTTTTCTTTCCCAAATTAAAGCGGACAAAACAGCAGTTGCACAAAAGTACAGAGTTGCGAGCCGAGCCGTACGTTTTGTGTCCCGGCGCACGCAGGAGGTCAGCAGAAACCAGTCTTTGTAGTGCCAACGTGATAACGCGATTACGTTCTAATGGAGAATGGCACCCAGACCCCACGCATGGCCGTGTGCAGGCACGCATATCGGGCCGGTCAGTGTACACGTAAGTACATTTGTCGGTTGCTGCGAGCTGTGCAATGCGTAGCGGACGTTATTCTGCCGTAGTTCTGATGGCGGTTCCAGGGCAGGTTGAATCAATTTGTGAGTTCGATGTGGTTTTCGTTCTATGTCAGTTCCTTGTTTTTGATGTGTTGAGGTTCTTGTTGTTCTTGTTTTTTGTTCGTATCCTTTTCTTTTTCCTTTCCTTTCTTCTCGTCTTTTCTCTTCTTTTCTTTCATTCTCTTTGTCTTTCTACTCCTTCTCTTTCTCTGTTTCCTCCTTCTTTTCTCTTTTCCTCC
>NW_020871266.1:32500-37500 GCF_003789085.1 Penaeus vannamei
CATTATCGAATACCTCGATCGGACCAAATATAAACACATACACAGGCTTACGTTTCTCGCCGCCGCTGCTGCTTTAAGGGCTCCTCCAGGATGCGCTGTAAATAAAGGCTCCTGGAGGGACCCTAATTACGGGGAAATTCTTAGTCAAGAAGCAATGATAATGCTTAATTGATAACAGATGGTGAGAAAGATTATACATACATATGTACACACATACACACATATGTTATATATATATATATATATAATATATAGTATATATCTATATAATATATATATATATATATATATATATATATATAAGTATATATACATATATATATATATATATATATATATATATATATATATATATATATATATATATATATAATAATATATATATGTAATATATATATATATGTATGTATATATATACATATATATACATATATATATATATATATATATATATATATATATATATATATATATATATATATATATATATATATATATATATATATATATATATATATATATATATATATATATATATATATATATATATATATATGTGTGTGTGTGTGTGTGTGTGTGTGTGTGTGTGTGTGTGTGTGTGTGTATGTATATATATATATATGTATATATATATATATATATATATATATATATATATATATATATATACATATATATATATATATATAATTAAATGTGAGTGTGTGTGAATATACATGTATACATATGTGCTGCACCTACTCCATGTACTGAGCGTCACAAATCCCTCAATAAACCAAAGTGGCTCCGAGGTGCGGCGGCGCAGCATCGGCTCAGGCACTTAATGTGATTAGTTCGTCACATGCTTTACCTCAGTAACAACAACATGCCAATTCGAGCTAAATAAAGTGAGGGAAAAGAGGGGAGCCGAAATAGCGGTTGCTGCAGTACAAACAGCTGAGTGGACTGCGGTTGGACTTTTTAATCAGTATGCAAATCTCTATAAATTCTTTTCTCATCACTGGAACGAATGGAATGTGAAATGGAGAAAAGGGGGAGATTTTTCCCCCCAGTTCTCTCTTTCTCTTCCTCTTTCTTTCTCTTGCTTTTTTTTTTCTTCTTTCTACTTCTTGTGTTTGTCTCGATTCTTTCTTTCTCTTTCTCTCTCTCTCTCTCCCTCCCCATCTCTATCCTATCTATCTATCTCCCTCCCTTCCTTACTCCTCCTTTCTCTCTCTCTCTTCTCTCTTCTCTCTTCTCCTCTCTCTCTCTCTCTCTCTCTCTCTCTCTCTCTCTCTCTCTCTCTCTCTCTCTCTCTCTCCTCTCTTCTCTCTCTCTCTTCATTCTCTTCTCTCCTCCTCCTTTCTATGAATATCCCTTATTTTTCATCTTCGTCGGTAAAGTCCCCCATTCGCAGTTGCGTTTCTCAATGGGCAAGTGTGGTTTAGCTTGGTCTTACTTAACGAGAGAAGTTGGCACGCAAGTTTCCCCATAATTGTATATATTTCATGCCTGTATATCGTCGTCTTCTCCTTCTCCTCATCCGCCTCCTCATCCTCTTTCTCATCTTCTTTATAGCCTTTTTTATATATTTATTTATTTGTTATTTTTTGTTATACGCCCGAGTTCTCTCTCTCTCTCTTTCTCTCTTTCTCTATCTATCTGTCTATCTATCTCTATCTCGCTCTCGCTCTCTTTCTTTCAGGACATGTTCCTTATTCTCTTTTTCGTTCTTTCTCGTTTCATTCCCACATTTTTTTTTTCTTTATCTTCTTTCCACCTCTTTTATCACCTCTTTTCCAATTTGCTTTGTCCCTCACTTTTTTTTACATATCTTACTCCTGCTTTTTTTTTATTTCCTCTCATTCTCTTTCTATTCCACATTTTGTTCGTGTTCTACTTATTTCCTTTTCATCCGCTACATTACTTTTATTTCCCGTTTTCTATTTCTCTCGTTTTTCTCATCCTGTTTTTCTATTACTATTTTCATCCGAATATTTCTCTTACTCCTTTACTTGCATTCCTAAAATCACCTCCATTATTCATTTCTTATCATTTTATCACAGCGTATCCTTCTATTTCCTTTCATTTCTTTCTTGTTTTCTATCCCCTCTGCTTTCTTGTCTTTTTGTTTGTGTTTATCTTTCGCTTCAACGCCAGTCATGCCCATCACATCATAATACTTTTTTTCTATTTTTTTCTTTTTTTTTCACGACCCTGGCACTCACCATAACAAATTCGTACCCAGTTTTCATCCTCTATTTTTCCTTTTATTTTCTCTTTTTCACCCCTCTTTATCTTCATTTCGCCCATCTCCTGTATCTCCTCGCACCCACGGCCTACTGTTCCCCCCCCCCCCTTATCTGCTTCTCACATACCCCTCACTGAGATATTATTATTTTTTAATACTTTATTCTTATTCCTTAGTTTATCTTCTATCACTTTTTTTCTCTCTCTGATGCCAGACATACTCCCCCCCTCTCTCTCTCCCATTTTCACTCTGTTTGATTTTCTGTCTGTCTGTCGTTCTCTGTCTCTCTCTTTTTATCTTTCTTCCTATCCATTTATCTTGATATATCTCTCCATCTGCCTGTCTATCAATCCAAATGTCTATTCATTTATCTATATATCTATGTTTGTATATATGTATATATGTACGTATGCATATATGTATATATACTGTATATGCGTACTATGTCTCAATCTCTCTTTCTATCGTCTCTCGCTCACTTTTTCATTCTCACTCTCTCATTCACTATACCCTGTTTCTCATCTGCCCTTCGCCCTTCCTACCCTCTCTCTCTCCCTCTCTATCTATCTATCTATCTATCTCCCTCCCTTCCCTCTCTCTCTCTCTCTCTCTCTCTCTCTCTCTCTCTCTCTCTCTCTCTCTCTCTCTCTCTCTCTCTCTCTCTCTCTCTCTCTCTCTCTCTCTCTCTCTGTCTATCTATCTATCTCTCTTTCATCATCATCACCACCACCACCATCAATCATCTCTACTCTCCTCCTCCTCCTTCTTCTTTTTCTTCTTCTTCTCCCCAAAACTTCTCTCTCGAAATCCTACTTTCCTTCTAAATCCCAAAAGCGTCCAATATATCCACAGATTTTCCCCTGAATTCCCAACTCAAGTTAGATCTCTTGTGTTTGTGGTAGATCCTAAAAACTTTGCTTAGGTTCGTTTGGTTTTTAAATTCTTATTGTTTTAGGGTGTTTGGAAAAAAGTTTTACTTGGTGCATATCTATGTGCGTATATACATACATACATACATAGATACATACATACATACATACATACATATACAAGATACATACATACATACATACATACATACATACATACATACATACATACATACATACATACATACATACATCATACATGCATACATACATATACATATACATATATATATATATATATATATATATATATATATATATATATATATATATATATATATATATATATATATATATATATATATATATATATATATATATATATATATATACATATACACACACATACTCACACACACATATGCACTCTCTCTCTCTCTCTCGCTTTGTTTTGTTTCTTATAACTTGTCCATATCGTTATTTATTTTATTTTTTCCTTCCTTACTCTATTTCGAAAATAATTTACTCATGCTTCCTTTTTCCAAATTCATGTTACGTCTACAGTGCCCATATTTTCTCTTCTCTCTCTCTCTCTCTCTCTCTCTCTCTCTCTCTCTCTCTCTCTCTCTCTCTCTCTCTCTCTCTCTCTCTCTCTCTCTCTCTCTCTCTCTCTCTCTCTCTCTCTCTCTCTCTCTCCCTCTCTCAGTTACCTGCTTTAACATTCGCCTTTTATCCCCGTATTCTCTCAATTCAAGTCTGAATTGATATTTATTTAATATTTTCCTTTTCTTTTGTATATAAATCAGTTTTTCTTATCTTACCGAAACACCGTGTTTTACTAAATTATTTTCGCAATGTTTCTCTCTTCTCCTCTTTCTCCATCTTATTATTAAATCCTGTTTGGTGCTTTTGCCTTTTTTTCCCTTTTTTTCTCTATGCACGTTCGTCATCTTATATATTCCCTTTTCTCTCGCCTCATTCCTCCATTTCCCCTTCTTTTTACTGTCAGTCGTTGTTCTCCCCTTCCAATCTAACTCTCGTTTACTCCTGTCCTTATTTCTCCCCCTCTTTCTCCCCTCTACCATTTCCCCTTCCTTTCTTCCTTCCATCAGTCTCCTTTTCGGGTTTCAACTTTTTTTCTTAATCTTTTAGTTTTTATTTTATGCTAGTGTGTTATATTTTTTTTACTGTTTTTCGACGGCCTTTATTTTATTTCGCTTTCTCTCTCTCTCTCTCTCTCTCTCTCTCTCTCTCTCTCTCTCTCTCTCTCTCTCTCACACACACACACACACACACACACACAAGTGTGTGTATGCGTGTTTGTATGTGAGTGTGTGTGTGTGTGTGTGTGTGTGTGTGTGTGTGTGTGTGTGTGTGTGTGTGTGTGTGTGTGTGTGTGTGTGTTGTGTGTGTGTGTGTGTGTGTGTGTGTGTGGTGTGTGTGTGTGTGTTTATCTTCTTTTTGGTCTTTTTTGTCTGTGTATATGTTGTCTCCGCCCCCTCTCTCTCTTCCTCTTTCTGTGTGTGTGTGTGTCTCGTTCTCTTCCCTATTCTTTTATCATTACATTTTTTTCTCTTTGCAATCGATTTCCTTTTCCACATTCCCAGTTTCATCTGTTTCCTCGTGTGCCTCTTTGTGATTTCCCTTTCTCTTTCTCTTGCCATTACTTTGCCTTTCTAATAAATTTTTTAAAAATATTTTCTCTTCGCCAACTTTATTTTTTTATTTTCTCCTCTGCGTGTCGTTAAGTCTCGTTTATCCATCTTTTATCGGATATTTTATCACCTGTGAGTTCTTCCTTCCTTCGACTTAAACCTTTACAACTTTTTTTTCGTTTTACTTTGCTTTGTCTCTTTCTACGTCTCTATCGTGCCTTTTGCATTATTTTCGTTATTTTCCGT
>NW_020871266.1:42500-45000 GCF_003789085.1 Penaeus vannamei
ACAGGTATCGTTTTTATAGATTTATAAATAGTCTTGTGATAGTACTCTTGGCGGCCGCAAATTTGAAACACATTCAGAAAAAGGTGACCCTAAAAATTAACGATGGGAGATCATTTTATTTGCAGTGCAGATAGATCGGGAAAGTGAGAGAAATAGACGATATTTCTAAACGCTTATAAACTTTCTTGATATCGCCGTTTCTTCTTATCTGTATTCATTACTGCCTTACAAAAATTAACAGTAGTGACCTGTTTATTAGATGTGAATCGTTACCACTATTACTACTGTATTACTACTACTACTGCCATTAACACTATTGCTATTATTACTGATACTACTAATCTACTACAACTATTGCTGTTACTGCCAATGATAATGATTATAGTACTGATGATGATAATAACAATAGTAATTATGATGATAATAGCAATTGTGATATTGGTGAAAACGAAAATGATAATAATAGTAAAATAACACCAATAATAATAATGATAATGATGATTATAATGAAAGCAACAATAATGATAATGACAATAATAATGATGATATTAGCAGTAATAATCATCATTATCATAATAATTATAATCATTATTATGATAATGATAATGATGATAGTAATAACATCAAAAACATTAATTATAATAATATTATCAATAAAGATGTTTATATGATAACACAATTTTAGCTATAACAATTATTATTATAGTAAGAGTAATTATTGTAACAACAAAACAGTATTGATGATGATAATAATGATAATAATAATAGCAATTATATGAAAAATAATGATGATAATAACAATGTTAATAATGAAAGTAATAATAATAATGAGAATGATGATAATAATGATAATAATAATGAGGTCAGACCCTTATTTTATCAATTATTGTTTCGTTACATGCTGTGATATATCATAGGGCGTGTGAATGTGCAGGGATAATGTTTCTCATATAAGATGTACATTGCATTTCTGAATGTAATACATCAAGCATCAACATGGAAAAAAGAGGCAATGAATTCTATACTCGAAATTGCTCACATATTCACTTCAAATACTTCAGATTTATTCGCACAGATTGAGCACACAGTTGCATCCGCGAGAGCACACACACACACACACCACACACACACATACACACACACAACACACACACACACACACACACACACACACACACACACACACACACACACACACACACACCACACACACACACACACACACAGATAAAGAGATACATGAGAGAGAGAGAGATGAGAGAGAGAGATGAGAGAGAGAGAGATGAGAGAGAGAGAGAGAGAGAGAGAGAGAGAGAGAGAGAGAGAGAGAGAGAGAGAGAGAGAGAAAGCGATTCTTGCGATTACGAGAAACACTCATTCTCTACATACCCTACTAAGAGTTGGTTCTTCCCCATCGCCACCAATAGCTCAAAAACCGATCAGTAACAACTCGAGGTTTCATGACGTCTGTTTTGATGATTGTTCAATGAAAATATAACCACCAAAATCATTATTTTCCATCCTTTTTGAAAATTGAAGAGACCACAAAGCATCCGTAGCTCTTGTGACGTCATCAAAATAAACCCCCATGTGCTTTTTTCCCCCAAAATAGAATCAGACGCCATGACACCTCCCCGAGTTGCTACCGATCTCGCCTTTCCCACCTCAAGCCCGCTGAAACAACCGGGAATGGCTGACAAGTAGTTATCCGATATTATTGACGACTGGACTGTTGCCGGCTCGAATCGTCGCGGGTGCCACGGGGGGAGCCACCTGCGCGTTGGGTGTGGCACTCGCCGTTGCGTGAACTCTGCCAGTTAACAGACATTGCCTGTGTGCAAGATTGATCTGCAGCTCTTTCACGCAGGTTGTTCGGTTCTTATCCTCCTGATATACCAGCGCGCAGCCACGAGTGCAACTGCAGTGACACTTTTTCCGGGTTTTCTTGCTCTGGATCTGTCATTATATGCTGTTTCTTGCGTTGTTTATTGATGCGCCATTATCGTGTTTATTACTTTTAATAGATTATCCTTTTGTCATTTTTGTTATCATTATTATTAATGTCAATATGATTGTCGTTATCATCATCATCATTATTACTGTTATTATCATCATTATTATCATTATCACCATCATCATCGTTATCATCACCATCATTATTGTTATTATCATCAATGTCATTACTACATAATTTTCTATTTTCATTATTATTGCTATTATCACTACTATTATCATTATCATCATTATTACTACTATCAATATCATTACTATTCGTACCTCTATGTATATTGTAATGGCTACTACTACTACCGAGATTTTCATTCGCACTATCAATATCATTTTCATGGTCATTATTACTATCACAAATCGCATACACTTTCATTATTATCAGTTTTTATTGTCTGTTAAATCCCGTTCTCATATTTCATGGAAAATTTTGATATATAAAACAAATAAGCAATATTTAATTTCTTTATTCATATAGCCATCTGATCAGCCA
>NW_020871266.1:60000-62500 GCF_003789085.1 Penaeus vannamei
CGTTATGTTGATGAAAAACAAACAAACAGACAAAAACAACACATTTACACATTAAAAATCGAATAAATCTAAGAACCGTTACGTTGATAAAAAACAGACAAACAGACTAAAAACAACACATTTACACATTAAAAATCCAATAAATCTAAGAAGCGTTACGTTGATAAAAAATTAAAAATACATTGACATAATAACAACATCAAGATGAAAACACGCCTCTGAAATCCCAGCTAAAATATATTTCATCTTATTCAGCCTCTTCTATCCTCCTTACATTAAAGTTTGATGAGAGGAGTGAGTTTCCTTGTACACTGAGACTCAGATTAAAAAAAAAAAAAGTGTAGCCCAAATTATTCCTAAATTGTTTCAGTTCGACCTAAGCTCTCAAGTTACTCTAGCCTTAGCATGCTCACAAACTTAATTTCAAAGATAAGTTTCCCAAGTTGCAGCGGCGTACTAAGCAAATGAATTAAGAATTACCTCGGGTGCTCAGTCTGCGTGAGCATAGGCCTGGGATTCAAACTTCGGGGTAATGAAAACTACGGTGGTAGCAGTGTACACACGCGCACGTACACAGACACACAGACACACACACACACACACACACACACACACACACACACACACACACACACACACACACACACACACACACACACTCACTCACTCACTCACTCACTCACTCACTCACACTCACACACACACAAAAAAAAAAAAACACAGATACATACGTATATGCAGTTATGTGTGTGTGTGTTATATATCTGTATGTTGTGTTTGTTTTTACCTCTATGTTTCAAAAAAGTTTATGTGAACTAGAGAAATAATGAAAAAAGAATATCTAGAGTAGACCGAGAATTCGTACAGCGTGTAAGTTTGAATGATCAATCAACTTTGACGTCTGGAATTCTATTATATCTTTCCTCCCCGAACGACAATCTTTTATTCGAACAGATGCGCCCAGTTTTACATTCTTCACCCGGCAGTTTATAGGACCTCTCAGACGAGCCATTCATCGCATCCATTCACTTGCAAGAACGCGGAGGAACACGGCAGTGTCTTAGGAGCACCGGGGGGGGGGGGGAGAGGGAGAGAACGGGGCTCAAATATCACACTGGAAATGCTATCGAAACTTTTATTTTTGTTTTGGGGTCGTTGGTTCCTGTGACATTTGGCTGGACACACGTTTGCGCCTGTGAAAAATGGAGAGAGAGAGAAAGAGATAGATAGATAGATAGATAGAGAGAGAGAGAGAGAGAGAGAGAGAGAGAGAGAGAGAGAGAGAGAGAGAGAGAGAGAGAGAGAGAGAGAGAGAGAGAGAGAGAGAGAGAGAGAGAGAGAGAGAGAGAGAGAGAGAGAGAGAGAGAGAGAGAGAAAGAAAGAGCGGAACGATGATAACTGGAAAGCATGGAGTCCGGGGGTGGTGAACTCGGGACTAAAGTTGCCTCGACTTACGTAAAGTTGTACGAAAGGGTTGTCGTGCGGACTTATCGAGGTGTGGTGTAGCTGTGTTGATGTTGATGGTGATATGACTGAATATGGTGACGGTGCGGTGTTTGTTGTTGCCCAGATCGCGCCACTGACATTTCTAGAGTTGAAGGTTATAGTAATTTTCTGATTATCTCGTTTGAAAAAAATGCTATAGTGATGATGATGACGATTCATATAGAAAGATCACACTACTTCTACCTTATACAGTGTTAATTCAAACTCACAATGCTAAAAAATAATCTTATGGAAGTGACGTTGCTATTGTGTTTGAGGTCGGTTTAATTATAAAAGAAGATTGTAGAACTAGCAGTAGCATTGCAAGTTACATAATCAGCCGTGGTGTTGGTGAAAGTGTGGACACGGGTACAAGTGGATTAGGGAAGGTAATCAAGTTAATGGGCGTGGTAAAGAGGGTTTAATGGTGAAGGGAATAATTGGAAAAGAGAATGGGCTAGTAGGGGTCAGCAGGGAGAGAGGTTGAACGCGAAATGAAGAATTGTGGAAAAGGGGCCCCTGTTGATACCGGCATGGAATGGGGTGGATAAGCAGGGAAATAAATAGAAATTGGGGGAAAATACAGCAGGGGTTATGGGAAGAAAAGGGAGAGGGAGCAAAGCAAGTAAGAAGATAAATAAAGGGGACCATGCGAAATACAAACATAAAGACAAAGAGAGAGAGAAAAAAAAAACGACTAAATGAAACGGAAATAAAGAAAGACATATGTTAATTGTAAGAAGAAAAAACGCTCACTCTCGCAACAAACATAAAGAAAAAGAGAGAAAAAAGAGCAAAAACGACTAAATGAAACGGGAATAAAGAGAGACGCAAAGAAAAAACGCTCTCTTGCAACATACCAACCATACCACCACAAATGACCCTATGAAAGAAACATTACATTGGAAAAAATCACGCCACTGCATCATAAATAATTTAGACGTACATAATGCGCAAATATGTTGACGTCAGTGAAAAAGAGAGGTAAGAAAAAACCCGATAAGTAGAAAAAACA
>NW_020871266.1:65000-85000 GCF_003789085.1 Penaeus vannamei
GGTCGGTTGTTGGGGGGAAACGAGGGTATTTTTTATTTTATTTATTTATTTATTCATTTATTTAATTATATTATTATTATTTTTTTTATTTTTTTTTTGGGGGGGGGGGTTTGTTTTTCGTTTTTATATGATTTTATGTTTTGTGGTTGAAGTAAATGTCAGTTATCGATGAAAAAAGGGGGGAGGGGGTGGAAAGTCGCGTTTATGTTAGGATGTTTAGCTATCCGATGGAATTATGAGCAATACAAGAATTTTCGTTGTCTTGTATGTGTCAGAGCTTGCGATATTGGAATTGCATGGGACAGAAATACTGATAACACTGATCCTTACATGCATTTTTTTCTTTCATGATGTTGAATGTGCCTTGTCCTTAATATTTGTAAACCCTTATGCAAATGAAGAGGCGAAGAAAAACCATGATGCAAGAATTCAGATAAATAACGATACCTAATTTATTATATAGTAAACTCGTTTGAGAACAGAGAGAAGACAAAGAATAAACGCCAAGACAAATGACACCAATCCGGAAAAGAAGACACAAAGTACTTCGAACTCCCCCCCCCCAAAAAAAAGAAACAAGAAAGAAAGAAAGAAAAAGAGCAAAAAGAGAAATAACCCATACAATACCGTTTCCAATAGATTAGACTCGTGTTTCCTCTCTCTCGTAGATCGGCTTGTGAATGTTTGCCTCTCAAGATAATGTTCCCAAAGGCCATAACACAGACATTTCTGCTCCTAGTCTCCTTAGGCCTTTGGCGCATCCAAACTTTGGCTGCGATGCTAAAGAACTTCGCTTCCGCCGTCTAATTTAACGTGTCATTGGATCGAGGGTCTGTATTTCACCCTTACAGTCTTGGGCTTCACGGGTCTTATTGTCCTTCTTGGTTCATTTTTTTTCTCTGTGATAACGCTGCGAGTACGATACTCCTCCTCCTACTACTGTCAATTCATCTACAGCGAAAACAACAATAATAACAACAGCAACCACTGCTACTACTACTGCTGCTGCTGCTACTACTACTACTTCTGCTTACTGCTACTACTACTACTAATAATAATCATAATACAACTATTACTACTACTTTTATTATTACTACTACTTTTATTATTGTTACTACCTCTACTACTATTACTACTACTACTTCTGCTGCTGCTTCTACAACTGCTACTGATACTACTACTACTATTTCTGCTACTGTGGCTATTACTAATACTGTTACTACTACTACTTCTACTACTACTGCTGTTACTACTACTTTCTACTACTACTAAATATACTACTTCATATACTATTGCTGCTACAACAACAACTGCACATACTGCTACATCTTCTGCTACTTCTACTACTGCTTCTTCTACTGTCGCTACTACTACTACTACTACTACTACTACTATTTCTTCTTCTTCTATTATTACTTATCATACTATAGTCACTCCAACTACTTCAACTACTACAACTTTGTTTTTACGTCTGTTAGTTACTATGTTATTTGTTTTGATATCTTTCTGTTTTCTTTATTTTTGTTTCGTTATTTTATGTAGTATGTTATTTTTCTCCTTTTTTTCTACTTCCTTCTCGATTCCCTCTTCAACTCCATATCTATCTATCTATCTCTATCTATCTATATCTTATCTATATCTATATATATATATATATATATATATATATTTCTTTTTTTTTTTTTTTTTTTTTATTTTTTCATTCGTGCTCCCTTTCATCTTCTTTTTTATTCCTTTATCTCCCTTTTTTCTCTCTCCCCTGAATCCTTATTCTTCTCTATCTTCACAAAATCCCTGTTTCATTTTTTTTCATAATATTGCTCTTTTTCTTCTTTCTCTTTTGTCTTTTTCCCTGAATATCAATATTTAATTTTCATTTGCTTCTTACACTTTTCTTCTCTCGTTGTCTTTCCTCGATCTTTCCCGTCTCTCTATATTCCAGTTATTTTTCGCTTCCTCTTTTATTCACTCTTTCTCATCTTTTCCTTTTGCTTTTCCTCTCATTCTCTCTCTCCTCTTCGCCTTTCCTCTTTGCGCCTTTCTTTCTTCATCTGCTCTTTCCACCATTCTCCCTCTCTCCTTCTCTTTCTCTTCTCTCTCCCTTTCTCGATGTTTTGGCATCTGGCCTTCTTCTCCTTTCTCTTCCTCTTATTTCGTTTTCCTCTCTTTTCTTCCTTCCTTCTTTCTTCCCTCTATTCCCCTCTCACTGTTTCTCTTCCCTCTGCTGTTCCTAGTTTTCCCGTTATGCCATTCATCTCATTCTTTCTCTTCCACCCTCCGCCATTCCTTTCTGCTCTCTTCTTTCCTCTATCATTCCTCCCATCTTTTATATTTTTCTCTCTTCTACCACGGCATTTCTCTTCTTCCTCTTCCCTTTTCCATCTGCCTCTCATGCTCTCTCGTCCTCTCTCTCTCTCTCTCTCTCGGTCTCTCTCGTTCTCTCTCATCTCATCTCAGTCATCGACTCTGCTCTCTCTCTCTCTCTATCTACTATCTATCTGATCTATCTCTTTCCTCTCTCTCTCTCTCATTTCTCATCTCCCTCATCTCTCTCTCTCTCTCTCATCATCTTCTCTCTTCTTCTCTCCATCATCCTCACACATCCCGGCTCTGCGAGTTACGGATCCACCCTCCGTATTAGTCGAACAGTCGATTGATTCCACTACCGTGATCGAATGCCAACGTCTCGCGGCCTCGCTCACTCCCGTCTATACCTGCTCTGCCTTCCGCCCCCCCGTCCTCATCCTCCCCTCTGCACACTCACATCCCGCTCTCGATCTGTCCAACGGTCTCCTCAGTGGACTCTTTTCGAGCGCGAGCCACACTGCTCCCACGCGCTCATCCCTGCTCCCCGATCGCTTCCCCTTTCTCCCTCCAGCAACTCTCCTCGCTCTCTCCCTCGTCTCCTCCTCTCCATTCGAGCGTGCCCGTCCATGCTCTCTCGCTCCCCCTTCTCGCCTCATCGTCTCGCTCTCCACTCTCAGTCTCTCCTGTCCTCCATCAGTCCACGATCCTCGTCGCTTCGCTTCTCCCGTTCACTCCCGTCTCCTTCTCGTCCTCTCTCTCTCGTCTTCCTCCCTACCATCCCATCCCTCCTCCTCCCCTTCCCTCCCCTCACCTCCCTCCTCGCCTCTTCCTCCCATCCATCCTCCCTCCCCCTCTCTCTCTCTCTCTTCTCTCTCCTCTCGTCTCATTCATCTATCTCTCTCTCTCTCTCTCTCTCTCTCTCTCTCTTCCTCCTCCCTCCCTCCCTCCCTCTCTCTCCTCTCTCTCATCTCTCTCTCTCTCTCTCTCTCTCTCTCTCTCTCCTTCCTCTCATCTCTCTCTTTCTCTCTCTCTCTCTCTCTTCTCATCTCTTCTCTCTCTCTCTCTCTCTCTCTCTCTCTCTCTCATCTTCTCTCTCTCTCTCACACACATCACACTTTCTTCCTCTCTCTCCCCTTCACTCCCACACTCTTCCCCTCCTTCTGACATACCTCCCCCTCCTGGTCTTCAATTCCTCTCTTCCCTCCTCCATTTCTTTCCTTTCCCCTCTCCCTTTGCCCTCCTCTTTCCTTCCCTTCTCCCTCGTTCTTCTCTCCCCTCCCCTCTCCTCTTCCTCTATCCTCCATATCTCGTCCCCTATCCCCCGCTCCCCTCCTATCCTCCCCCTCGAACCCTCTTTCTCTTGTCCTCTCCATACCCACGCTCCCTCCCCCACCCCCTTCAATCCTCCCATATTCCTCGCCTCCTCTCTCTCCTCTATCTCTCGTCCACTTCTCTCGCCTCTCACCCTCTCCAACTCCTCCATCTCTTGTCCTCGATACTATCCCTCCCTCCTCTCAGCCCAGCACATCGATCTCCCATAGTTCCACCTGCCCCTCTTCAATCCTCCTCTCCCCTCCTCCATCCTCTTCCTCCGATCTCTCAGCGCCTCTCCCTCCTCCTCACTCTTCTTCCTCATCTCTCGCGCTCCCCTCACCTCCCCCCCTCATCTCCTCCTCGTATCTCCGTCCTCCTCCCACTTCTCCTCTTAATCATCCTCTTCCCTCCTCCATCTGCTCTTTCCTCGATCTCTCGTCCTCCCCTCCCCTCCCCTCCTCTCTCCTCTCAATCTCTCGCGCTTCACCTTCCGCCCTCCTCCTCTTCCTCCTCGATCTCTCCTCCTCCCCTTCCCTCTTAATCATCCTCTCTCCTCCTCCATCTCTCTTCCTCGATCTCTCGTCCTCCCCTTCCCTCTCAATCCTCCTCTCCCTTCTCCTCCCATCTTTTCTTCGATCGATCTCACTAGCCGCTCTCCCTTCCTTCCCCCTCCTCGTCTCCCTCCTGATCCTCGCCTCCGCTCCTCCATCCCCTCCCCTCCCTCCTCTCTCCTCCTCGATACCTCGCCCTCGGCCTCCCCTCCTCTCTCTCCTGCTCCTCTCTCCATCTCTGTCGTCCGTCCCTGCGACCTCCGCCTCCCTCTGCCCTCACTCTCCTCCTCCTCCATCTTCTCGTCGTCCCCCGTCTCCCCTCTCACTAATCCTCCTCTTCCCACTCCCTCTCTCTTTCTTCCTCTTCCTTCCTCGACTCTCTCGTCCCTCCAGTCCCTCTCCGCCACCTCTGCCCTCCTCTCCCTCTCCTCCCTCTCTCTCTACGTCCTCTCTCCAGCCGCGTCTCTTGAACTGTCTCCACAACGTCTGCAGAGGGATACCTTCAGCGAACGAAAAATTCGCTCGTATCCGAAGCTCACACTCCCCAGTCATAAAGTTGAGGTTTCACATTCTTTGGTTACACTCCACACATACCTCCACATTTCCAGTTTCGTGTATTTCTATTTCAATTTACTGGGCGGCAATTCTTTGAAATGGGAGTGCATGGGTGTAGGTGTGTGTGTGTTTCTTTTTTTTTTTTCTTCTCTTCTCCTCTCCCCCCCCCCCTTTTTTTTGGTTGTTTCTGCGTCTGTATTTCTGTGTGTGGGTGTTTTTATTTTGTGGGTGTTTTGGGGGCATGTCTTTGTCTCTGGGTGCTGTGTGTGTTATGCATGTGGGTGAGTTCGTAATGTTTTTGTCCTTATTATGTTAGAACACCATATCACGTGTCTGCGAAATCTGTCTGTCTATTACCTGTCTACATTTCTATTCTATTCATCTATCAGTCTTTATGTCCGTCTATCTTCTCTCCCTATCTTGTTCTCTGTCTGTCTTTCTGTTTGTTGTCTCTCGTCTCATCTATCCTCTCATCTCCTCCTCTCATCTCTCTCTCCCCGTCCTCTCTCTGGTGCCTTCTCGTTAGTTCAATGTCCATCGTCTCCTCTCTCTTGTCTCTTAATACTTTGCGGAGAGCTTTCATACGTCTATGATACTCTTTTTTCATCTCTCCAGTCTCAAGTCCAACAGACATCTCGATCTCTTCCTCTCTCTCTCTCTCTAACACACACACAGTGTGTGTGTGTGTGTGTGTGTGAGTGTGACTGTTTGTGTGTGTTTGTGTGTATGTATGTAATGTGTATACAATATTTATATGCATACATTATATACATATACTCGTACTAGCAACGCAAGCAACCAAGAACCAATCACTAATAAGAGAAAAAACAAGCAAAAAAGAAAGAAAGAAAAGAAAAAAGTGAGGCACCCGACATCCCTGCAAGCCACGGGCAATATGGAAGGCAAGGCAACGAACGTCCTGCAGCTGCCTCAAGAACAGAGCTGAAGGTGACTGATGCCCTTTGGACAGTGATTGCNATGACGATAATATTCATAATAACGATGATGATAATAATTATGAAAGTAATAGTGTCATCATCGACGATACTGACAACAATGATAATAATGACAATAATGACGAAATAAATGATAATGACGTCGATGATCTTAGCATTGTCTTGCTGCGAGGCGGGGGGGGGGGGATGGAGAAGGAGAAACAAAGAAGAAAAAAAATTGTGGTAGAACACAGGAGAATTGCAGGAGAAAAGATAAGGAGAAACAAGTAAAAGGGGGAGGGTAGTAGATACAAGAATAAAAAGAAAAAGAAAGAGATAGAGAGAGAGACATAGAGAGAGAGAAAGAAAGAAAAAGAAAGGAAGAGAGAGATGCTGATAAAAGAATAAAAAGAAAAAGAAAGAGAGAGAGACAGACAGACAGACATAGAGAGAAAGATAGAAAGAAAAAGAAAGAGAAAAAGAAAGGAAGAGAGAGATACTGATCTTGGCACTGATGACACAAGATGGCGGATAAAATATATACAGAAACACGACCAAGATAAATACGAATATTATTGGCCGTATGCAAATGACGTGCGTCTTATCAGCTTTGTCATTATTCTGATTTCGTCTCTTCCTGTATGTTTTATTCCCGACTTTTCTACTCTTTATCTTCTCTTTATCTTTTATCTTGATCTATCTTTATCTTTCTTTCCTTCTCCTTCATCTCCTTCTGCAACTTACACGACTCTTACGACTGGTAATCCTCCTTCTCTTATTCCTCCTACTCCTTCTACTTCTCCTCCTCCTCCTATTCCTATCCCTGCTTTCTACTCCTCCTTCCTTCTCCTCCTTCTTCTTCTTCTTCTTTTTCTCCTCCTCCTCCTCCTCTCCTCCTTCTTCCTTCTTCCCTCTCCTCCCCCTCTTCCCCCTCTTCCTCCTCGTCCTCCTACTCCTCCTCATCGCCGTCGCTCCTCCTCCCTTCCTCTTCCTCTCCCTCTCTTCCTCAAGAGGCGGAGGTCACAGGACGCCTCCGCCAGGCATGTTGACCTCCCGTGCCTGCAAGTCCCACAGCGCATCCTACGCACGACCCCCCCCCCCCCACTTCGACTTTTCTTCTTCCTTCTCCTCCGCCTCCTGCTCTCGTGAAACGGGTTTGGGCGAGGGGAGGTCACTCATCTCTATCTCTCTCTCTTCCTTTCTATCTTTCTTTCTTTCTCTTTTTCTTTCTTTTTCTCGCTCTTTCTCTTCCTCTTTCTTTCTTTTTCTCTTTCTTTCTTTTTCTCTTTCTTTCTCTCTTTCTTCCTCTCTTTCTTCCTTTTTCTCTTTCTTTCTCTTCCTCTTTCTTTCTTTTTTCTCTTTCTTTCTCTTTCTCTTTCTCTCTCTCTCTCCCTCTCTCTCTCTGTTTGTCTGACTGTCTGTCCGTCTCCCTTTCCTCTCTTTTTCTTCTTTATTCTTTTATCTCCCACCCTCCCCCTTTTTTGTTCTCCTTAAATTCCCTTCCGTTCTACCACTTTTTTTTCTTCTTCTCTGCTTCTCCTTCTCGATTTTCACCTACCCCCCCCCCCCCGCCGCAGCAAGAAACGCGGTCCGCCAAGAAGGTCAAGATCAATGTCTCGCCGAACATTCTTGCAAGAAACACGCCGCGAATTCCTCTAATGTCCTCTCGTTCTCTCTCTCTGTTTCTCCTTCGTTGTCTCTTCGTTTTATTTTCTTTCTTTCTTTCTTTTTCGTGTTCTTCCTTTATTGCTTTCTCTGTCTCTTTTTTTTTTCTTTCTTCTTTCCTTTCTCTTGTTTTTTCTTTCTCTTTCTTAATTTAATTTGTTTCTTTCTTTCTTTCTTCCTCTCTTCTCTCTCTCTCTCTCTCTCTCTCTCTCTCTCTCTCTCTCTCTCTCTCTCTCTCTCTCTCTCTCTCTCTCTCTCTCTGTTTGTCTGACTGTCTGTCTGTCTCTCTTTCCTCTTCTTTTTCTTCTTATTCTTTTATCTCCCACCCTCCCCCTTTTTCTTGTTCTCCTTAAATTCCCTTCCGTTCTACCACTTTTTTTTCTTCTTCTTTGCTTCTCCTTCTCGATTTTCACCTCCCCCCCCCCGCCAACACTTTTTTCTTCTTCTCTGCTTCTTTCTCCATTTCCCCCCCCCCCCCGCCAACACTTTTTTTTCTTCTTCTTGCTTCTCCTTCTCAATTTCACCTACCCCCCCCCCCCCCCCCGCCGCCAACACTTTTTTTTTTTCTTCTTCTCTGCTTCTCCTTCTCAATTTTCACATACCCCCCCCCCCCCGCCAACACTTTTTTTTCTTCTTCTCTGCTTCTCCTTCTCAGTTTTCACCTACCCCCTCCCCCCCCCGCCAACACTTTTTTTTTCTTCTTCTCTGCTTCTCCTCAATTTTCACCTCCCCCCCCCCCCCGCCAACACTTTTTTTCTTCTTCTTCTTCTCTGCTTCCCCTTCTCAATTTTCCCCTATCCCCCCCCCCCCCCCGCCAACACTTTTTTTTCTTCTTTCTGCTTCTCCTTCTCAACTCCCCCCCCCCCCCCGCCAACACTTTTTTTTTCTTCTTCTCTGCTTCTCCTTCTCGATTTTCACCTATCCCCCCCCCCCGCCAACACTTTTTTTTCTTCTTCTCTGCTTCTCCTTCTCAGTTTTCACCTCCCCCTCCCCCCCCCCCGCCAACACTTTTTTTTCTTCTTCTCTGCTTCTCCTTCTCAACTCCCCCCCCCCCCCCGCCAACACTTTTTTTTTTCTTCTTCTCTGCTTCTCCTTCTCGATTTTCACCTATCCCCCCCCCCCCGCCAACACTTTTTTTTCTTCTTCTCTGCTTCTCCTTCTCAATTTTCACCTACCCCCCCCCCCCCCCCCCCCGCGCAGCAAGAAACGCGGTCCGCCAAGAAGGTCAAGATCAATGTCTCGCCGAACATTCTTGCAAGAAACACGCCGCGAATTCCGCTTATGTCCTCTCGTTCTCTCTCTCTGTTTCTCCTTCGTTGTCTCTTCGTTTTATTTTCTTTCTTCTTTCTTTTTCGTGTTCTTCCTTTATTGCAACCTCTTTCTCTGTCTCTTTTTTTCTTTCTTCTTTGTTTCCTTTCTCTCGTTTTTTTTCTTTCTCTTTCTTAATTTATTTTTTTCTTTCTTTCTTTCTTCCTCTCTTCCCTTCCCTCTCTCTCTCTCTCTCTTCTCTCTCTCTCTCTCTCTCTCTCTCTCTCTCTCTCTCTCTCTTCTCTCTCTCTCTCTCTCTCTCTCTCTCTCTCTCTGTTGTCTTGTCTGTCGTCTCCCTTTCCTCTTCTTTTTCTTCTTATTCTTTTTTATCTCCCACCCTCCCCCTTTTCTTTCTCCTCCCTTCGTTCTACCACTTTTTTTTCTTCTTCTCTGCTTCTCCTTCTCAATTTTCACCTCCACCCCCCACCCCCCCCCCCCCCCCCCCGCAGCAAGAAACGCGGTCCGCCAAGAAGGTCAAGATCAATGTCTCGCCGAACATTCTTGCAAGAAACACGCCGCGAATTCCGCTTATGTCCTCTCGTTCTCTCTCTCTGTTTCTCCTTCGTTGTCTCTTTCGTTTTATTTTCTTTCTTTCTTCTTTCGTGTTCTTCCTTTATTGCAATCTCTTTGTCTGTCTCTTTTTTTTTTTTCTTTTCTCTTTTCTTTCTCTTTTTTTTCTTTCTCTTTCTTAATTTAATTTGTTTCTTTTCTTTCTTCCTCTCTTCTCTCTCTCTCTATCTCTCTCCTCTCTCTCTCTCTCTCTCTCTCTCTCTCTCTCTCTCTCTCTCTCTCTCTCTCTCTCTCTCTCTCTCTCTCTCTCTCTCTCTCTCTCTCTCTTCCTTCTTTTTCTCCCTCTTTCATCACCTCCCAACTTCTAAACAAAAACAGAAAAAAGGACAAAAAACAAAAAGCAAAATAAAAACGAAATATTGAGAAAAAAAATCCAATTTGCAAATGAATTTGAATTTGCGAACTAAAAAAAAAGACGAACGACTGAGAAAGCGACAACTAGGAAGAACCGAAATGGCTAACGAATAGAGTAATAAGACAACAACAATAACAAAACAAAAACAAAAAAAAACATCGGAAAAGAATTCAAAATCAATAAAAAAAAAACATAACTGACAAACATAAGGAGAAAAAAATAACCGTGAAGAGAAAGGATAAAATGAGTTAGAAAAATTAAACATCCTAAATTAAATTAACATTAAATTGATTAACATTAACAATGAAATTAACATGAAAGGCCCTTTACTTACCGTTGGTCGCCATGACAGCCAGGACCTCTCCTCCACGCGCCTCCAGGGAGATGCCGTCGAGCAGGTGTGTCCGCCCACCACGCCCGCGGGTCTCGTACACCAGGCCGCGGACCTGCAGGTGGGGTCCCTTCACGCCCATCCCGCCCTCGTCCGGCCACGGGTTGTCGCGGGGGAACAGCTTGTCGTTGAGCATGGGCGGGTCGCGGTAGCCGTTGGCGTCGGGGGGCTGTTTAGGGGCATGGGCGTGGTGCGATTGAGTGTGGGCGTGCGGGATGGTGAAGGTGTGCGGGCGGTGGGTGGGGGGGCAGGGTCTGGTTGTAGTGGTTGTTGTTGCGGGCGGGGGCGGTGAGGGTGGCGGAGGAGGAGGAGGAAGGATAGGTGTTGGGGTTGTGGGCGTAGGAAGAGAGGTGCGACTTGTGGGCGGCGCCGGCAGGCTTGGAAGCGTAGTAATGCGAGGGGTTGGACTGGTGGCTGTGGGCGGGGTAGGGGTTGGTGGGGGCGTAGTTGCCATAGGGAGACGGCTTGTGGGTGCCATAGGAGAAGGGCTGGTAGTTGCTGGACGCGTAGGGCGCCTTGTGGGTGGGCGGCAGGCGTCGGTAGGGCGTGAGTAGGAGGAGGAGGAGGGAGGTGGCGGGGAGGCACAGCGGGGGGAAGGAACGGGGGGGAAGTTCTTTAGACGAATGTACTCCATGGCGGAAGGCGGCCTGGCTGCCCCTCGCCTGTCCTCGGGCTCAACACTCCCTCAGGATCTTATTGCTAATTGGGATTTCTGTTTCTTCTCTTTCTTAGCTAAAAGAAGTGACGCGTTTTATCTTATCTTTTATTGTTTGAAAAAGGAATTGTGACTTTCTTACTGCATTATTTCCTGAGCAATGCAGTCTACTGTATAGTTTCAAAGATATGTATCACAAACACAGGATTCATTAATCTGTCTTCATAATGACTTTAGTTGTATTAGGATCGCGATTTAAAACAACGACTTTCCTCTAAGATCGCTCGAAACTCCAATTTTCCTTTTCCAATAATAGCACTATTTTTTTTTTTTTTTCCTAAGTCGACCGTGAGCTCACAACATCAAAATTAGCCACATCTGTCTCCATACACCTCAGGGCGAATCCAAACAAAACTCTCTTCGAAAAATAACAATCTTCAATCCACTCCGAATTTTAAAAAACACAAAGAAACGAAGAGAGAAAAAAAAAGTCCTCCACAGACGCACCAGTGGAGGAGGCTCCGGCAACACATCCACTCGCCGAGAGAGTCACCGCGCTACTGACACGACCGCGGCTGAGGCGGCGTCGCGAACCGTCAGCTGAGTTACGACCTTCGCTATTAAATCAAAAGACGTTATTAATAATATCTTATTCTCTGCTTTATCATACTTCTTCTATTCGTTTTCGACGGTTTAAAATCTACATCAGGCTTTGATATTGAGAGCCATTTTGATTTTCTAATACGTATTATGATTTTAATATTCTTTTTTTTCGAATCGCAGGAGAAAAAAACGGGGAAAAAATAATAAAATTGGCAACGCTTGTTTACCTCTCCGTACCTGCGTTAATCACTGTTTTCACACGCAACGCACAGAAATTACTTGACAAGTTGTGAGTTTTAAACGTCTATTTATCTTATTCAAAATACCTGAGGGTTTTGGATTTACATCTTGCGTGAGGAAAAAAGGACTTTCTCGAGTCGGTTGAAGCATCTTCTGGTTACTTTTAATGGTTTGGGGTTTGTATCACACACAGACATGTGTGTGTGTATACATACATATATATATATATATATATATATATATATTATATATATATATATATATATATATTTACATATATGTCTGTGTGTGTATTAATATATATATATATATATATATATATATATATGTATATATATATATATATATATATATATATATATATATATAATATATATAATATATATATATGTGTGTGTGTGTGTATGTGATGTGTGTGTGTGTGTGCATATATATGTATGAATAATATGTATATAATATATATATAATATATATATGTATATGTATGAAATAATAATATTATAAACATATATATGTATATATACATATGTGTGTGTGTGTTGTGTGTATGTGTGTGCGCGGGCGTGTGTCTTTGCACGCATGTATTTATGCCTTGCCCTCATATACATTAACGAATGCATGATGACACATATGCCTCCCTACATGCATATATGTACGAGCGCATCTCTCCTGTGTTGCCACAGCATTCCTCCAGAAAGACAAAATTATCATCCTCTTCTATTTCCTCAGAACGATAATCAAGGCTAATCATAATAATCATAATAATAATAATAATAATAAGATAATCAGATTACTAGGCATTCCCGGTTTTTCGCCAGGCGGAGACGGGGAAGGCTAGATCAGTAGCAACCGAGGAGGTGTCGTGGCGCTGCTTCTATTTTTTAAAAAAAAAAAAAAAAGCACGTGGGGTTTATTTTGATGACGTCACAAAAGTTACGGATGCTGGGTGAATAGGGTCGATCGTTTTGGTCTCTTCAGGTTTTCAAAAAGGATCGAAAATAATGATCTTATTGGTTATATTTTCATTGAACGAGCATCAAAACAGCCGCCATGACACCTCCTCGAGTTGCTGCTGATCTAGCCTTTCCCATACGGAGACAGATCGTGTTTGGCCGAGGATACCGCGCTACACATTCACTAGAGCGTATCCAGTTTTCCGCGGTGGATTCTCTCGCGTCTCTCTCTTATTGTTTTCTATATTTTCTGTTATTGCGTAAGGATAGGATATGGGGGGGATTTTTTTTAATGATTTTTGAGGCGGATTAGGGATGGGGAGGGGCTAAAGGATTTAACTTATATCTTATGTGGAAAACCTAAAAATACTGTCACTTCCTGTTACCATCAGAGAAGAGAACAAATCTGATTTCTTTTTGTCATCTAAGACCCTAACATTGCTAGGAAATATGTATGGCAATAAAAATCATGATGTTCTAAATCACAGAAATGGATTCAAGTAAGGTTATATCAAACAAATCAATCATACTTTCACGCAGAATGAAGACCAAACCGAGAATCTTCTACAGAAAAAAAATTGCCTTACCTGGTTGAAAATCGCGCCATGTTGTCTGGATCGGCGAGATTGGCGGGAAACTAGCGACATCTGTGATCCGCCGAGCTTACTAATGGGTCTAATAGCTCTTCTATCTCTATAAAAGCCGTCGGAAGCTAGCAGATTGGCTTCGCTCGAACTCTAATGGAGTAGAGATGCAAGGAATGTAAAATGCGAGAAAAGATTTAGTAGAACGAGACTAGGAAGTATTCATTCTATGAGAGGGAAAAATCCCATTTTCTTTCTAATGCGACGGAAGGTGAAAAAAACAAATTCTCCCAACCTAAAATATTTTCCGAAAGCTAGAAAGTTTTAGATAATATACCAGTAATTTACGTTCTCCTACATCATGCAGATGCTTAATAAAATCAGAATAAAAGAAGATACATAAGACGAACGAAAACGAAAGTCAGAAAGCAAATGTTACTGAATTAAGTTTTAAAAAATAGAATTTAGAAAAATGGCGGACACATGGTGGTCGCTTGACTGTGATGTTGGGGTGTGCTGTTTAATATGAGTTTTTTGGCATGTTCCTTTGGCCAGCAGGTGATCTTCTGCACAGACAGATGGAGAGGGAAAGGTAATTGAGAGTGTGGCCGTGAGAGAAAGGAAAAGGGAGAGAGGGAGACGCAGGGAGAGGGAGATAGGAAGGGTTAGAGAAAGGACTAAGGGGAAGGAAGAAGGAGAAGGGGAGAATGATAAATCTTAATAAAATTAGACAGAAGATGAAGGTCAAGAAGGTGAAGAGAAGATATTGTTTATAATTCCTATTTTCATTCACTGGAGGATAATTATGAATTTGTCAAAATCCAAACAACAATTTATCCGTTTTCAGAACTTCCTGAGCTTAAAGTCACGAAATATAATAAGCATAAAGCGCAATAATAATAATAATAAAAATAATAATAACAATAACAATAATAAAAATATTTCCTATATTTCTCCATTGCATGACCCGGAAAACGGCATCCATAAAAAGCCGTTACAGCTGCATCCAGGATCTTTGTACCCTAAAAAAAAAAAAAAAACGCTACTTCTACGCTTGGAGACCAATTACACGCTACTGATGCGATAAATTGCACAATAAATATGAGAATGGATAGACTCGGACACGTCATTATCCACAAATAAGTGAAAAGTTCCACGAAGACCGATGTGGCTCTTGCTCTCTCCTTCCTTATTTCCGGCTCACACAGAGAGCAAGCGTTCCCATGTTTAAGGAATTGCGTTGGAAGGGGGGGGGGGGCGGGGGGGGAGGGAGTGTGGAAACGTAATCTTGCTGAGAGAAAGATGTACTTTTCACGCGTTCTCACCGTGTACAACATCCAGGGGGACATTTGTACACAACGGAAATCTTTGGGTTTAACCGTCTCTTTTTAAGGTTACGTTATGGCGTCTACGTCGATTATTTCCGTCTCACAAACATTTTTCTTTTCTCTTCTACTCTATATTTCTTTCTTTACTGAATCTACCATGTATATTATAACGTTTCTTGAGTATGTAGAAGAATAAAAATATATATTTACACAGTATATATATATACGTAAAATATATTTCTTTAACCGGCAACTGACAATAGTATTTGACCGGTAACTCTTTAGGAAGTGGAAGCAGAATAATCTTTAAAAAAAAAAGATAGAAATATTACAGGAAGGAAAAGAAAAAAAAACAAATGGAATGTAAAATAAGAAAACAATAAACTAAGAAGAAATGATAAAGCAGTGAGAATAAATATTAACAAAGGAGATAATGACAATGATGATTTCAGTAATGATAATAATAACAATAATGATAATGATGATGGTAATAAGAACAAAAACAAAAGAACAACAATAATAACAATTAATACAATTATAATGTTTAACGAAAACAATAACAATAAAAATAATATTTACAATGAATAATCATAATAATAACAATAAAAATAATAATCATTATCATTATTATCATAAATAATAATGAATTATCATTTCATTACTATTACTATCATTATTATAATTATCATTACTACCATTATAGTTTTCATTATCATTATCATCATCATTATCTTTATCATTATTATCATTGTCATCATTATTATTATGATAATGATGATGATAGGTATCACCATCATCATTACAACTATCATTGTTATTATCTTTATCATTATCGTTATTATCACTACTATTTTTTTTATCATTATTTATTACTGTTAACATCATTATCATTATAATTATCATCATTACTATTATCATTATTAGTATTATCAGTAATAGTTGCATCATCATTATTATTATTATTATGATTATTATTATTTATTATTATATTATTATTATTATTATTATTATTATTATTATTATTATATTATTATTATTATATTATTATTATCATCATCATCATTATCTGTACTGTATTCCTACTGCTGTTATTAACACCATAACAGTAATGCAACAATAACAAAAACAACAACAACAACAATAATAATAATAATAATAATAATAAAATAACAATTTTTAAAAAACGTCATTAATAACATAAAGATATTTAACAGTATTAAGATCCTCATCACCATTAGCAACACGATTAGTAACACCATCAGCATCACCATATCAAACATGAGCCTCACCATCATCCTCATCTCCATCCTCATTATCCTCATCTTCATCCTCATCCTCATCTTCATCCTCATTCCTCATCTTCATCTCATTTAACCCGCAGACGCCAACTCACCTTGACCCTGGCCTCTCTCGTCGACGGCGGCGTGTGCCAATCCCGAGCCGCGAGTAAATCCGGATTACTCTTACTCCTCGTGTATCTATCTCCTCTTCCTATCGGCGATCCTTCTCCTCCTCCTCCTCCTCCTCCTCCTCCTCCTCCTCCTCCTCGACCTCCTCCTCCATCATCGCTGGAGTCGTAGCCGCTGCTCCCGTCTCGCCCTCGAGCGGTTGGCGGGAAAACGCGCGGGAGGCCGAACTTGAGGTATGTGAACATGTTGGATCCGAGTTCGCTCTTGGGACCGTATCTGAACGAGGGAGGAAGAGGGAGGGGTGTGATAAAGGTTGGGATAAAAGAGGAATCATTGAAAAAGAAAAATGGGAAAAGAATAAAGAGGATGATAAGAAATTTCAATATAAAAAATAACAATGTCATATAATATTACTGCTGTTAATAATGCTGGTATTTGTTCTTGTTATCTTCATCATTACTATTATGTTTACTAATGATAGTAAGGGTAATAATAAATAATGAAAATAATATAACAGAAAAAATAATTGATCACTAAATACAAATCATAATTTGTAACATCCATAATACTAATAAAATAAATTAACCATAGTAATATACTCATATTGATAATAATTATATCTATTATAGTCATTATCATCATCATTGCTACAATATATCATTAGAGTCATTACATTAATCCTTACGATAATCATATCCCATTATCGTTATCATTATCATCATCATCACGGTAGACGTTGCAGTAATAGTGGTAATAATAATTATACCATTATCGTAGAGAAAAAGTCAACATAATCATCATTACAAAAAAATAATAATGGTAATACTGGTAATAATGATAATAATAAAATGCAGAGTTTCTGTATATAAATCAGGTATTGGTTGATACTTGAAAAAAAATATATCAGTTATTCGCGACAACAGAAAACAGCTGACTATCGCTTCCCGCCTTCTGCCTCAAAACAAGATGGCGACTGTTTGATATTTTTCAAACTTATCATCACTTATCAGAAGTCGGCCATTCGGTAAGGAAATGACAAGAGAAAATTATATATGATCTGAACTGACCTTCATTCATAAATCAAATTCCGGAAGTCAGTCACAAATTATAGTCATGAAGAGGGAGAGATAGAGAAGGAAGGAGGATGGGGAAAGGAAGGAGGGAAAGAAGATAGAGAGGGAAGGAGGAAAAGAGAGAAAGAGAAGGGGAGAGAGGGGGGAAGAGGAAGGGAGAGAAAGAGAAGAGAGAGAAGAGAGGAAGGAGGAGAAGGAAAAGAGGAAGAGAGAGAGACAGAGACAGAAAAAGAGAGAGAGACAGAAAATGAAAGGAAAAAAAAAAGAAAAGATAAAATCCTGCGATAAACAAGACGAACTGACGGAGGGGGAAAAGAGGTCATGTCGGAAGGGCGTGACATTCCTACTTCAGTGAGCATGACCTGACCCGAACCGGAATGACCACAGGGTGTGTCTGGTTAGGGCGAGTGAATGAGTAAGTAGGTAAATGAGTGAGTGAGTGAGTGGTATGTGTGTGTGTGTGTGCGTGTGTGTGTCTGGGTGTGTGTGTGTGTGGTGTGTGTGTGTGTGTGTGTGCGTGTGTGTGTGTGTATGTGTGTGTGTGTGTGTGTGCGTGTGTGTGTGTGTGTGTGTGCGTGTGTTGTGGTGTGTGGTGTGTGTGTGTGTGTGCGTGTGTGTGTGGTGTGTGTGGTGTGTGCGTGTGTGTGTGTTTGGTGTGTGGGTGTTGTGTGTGTTTGGGTTTCGTGTTTGTACTACTTTGTATGTGTTTACTGCACTTGAGAGAGAAGAGAGAGAAAAAGAGAAGAAAACTGAAACCAGTACTTCAGAATTTTTCAAATTTCCAAACATTTTAATTTGATCATTTATAAAAAGAGAACAAAACTGCACATCCCCTTTTTTTCCTCAACATGCTCAATGACAAATAAATCTTAGTACTTAGTATTTATTTAACTTTGTTTGTTTACTCAGTGATAATGACGATATTCTACTATATATAAACGTAACACCTATGATACGCCGAATAAATTAGGGAAGAAAGCATGAACATAAATAATAAACTTTTCGAAACCAAGTATATATCAACCTCACATATTTAAGCGAGCCCAAATATATCTTCTTCCCATAGCCATAGTCGCACATACATCATACACAAATTCCCGCCCTAATATTACTACGATATCCGTAAAGTACGATAATTTCCTATTGTCCGTCAGACACCACGAGCCTGGGGGAGGGGTAAGGAGGACGGGGGGGGGTGTAGGAGAGAGGGGGGGTGAGAAGGGGGCTGGGTGGGGGGGAGATGGAGGGAAAAGGGAGGGAGTAGAGGTAGGAAGACAAGGGTGTTGCCCGATGTACAATAACGACCCTTAGCGAGTGTGTCAGGCGAAGGAGGACGAGGTGGGGAGTCCAAGAAGACATGCGTGTTGCCAGAAGTACAATAACGACCCTTAGCGTGTGTTCAGTGGAGGGAGAGGGGGGGGGGGTGGGGGTGGCAGGAAGGGTGTCCTGGGAGGCGAAGCTACGATGGTTCACACAACTTATACTTCCTGTGGCTATTGACCCTTACGTGGCTATATACTGTTATCACAGCCATTACGGTTTTGCTCCCTTTTTTACGAGTGCTTTCTGTCTCTCCGATTCTAAATCTTGTCTTCTTTTTTTTCTTCTTCTTTTTTAATCCCTTGTGCCCCACATTCGGTCATTTTGGGCTGCGGGAAATGAGTGGAAATTGCCGCGTGATTTTGGACTCTGGGTGATTAGGCATTTCCCTAATTGGCTTTTAATTGCTGTTTGTTTTTCCCTTGTGATTTAGCCTCCTGGATGATGGTGAAATTTATGTTAAGGAAAATGGTAAAGGACTCGTACGTAGCGTTAGTCAAAAAAGGGAATTTAACAGTAATGACGATAACGGTAACATGGCAATAATAAGTAAAAAGGAAGATGTAGCAATAATGTGTTAGTAGTTACATAATTCTACTACTGCTGGTATTATCAGTACTGTTAATAATTATTATGATTAAATATCAACACTGATTATCAGAAACAATAATCAGTGTCAATAATAATAATATTAATAATAATAACAATGATGATGATGATAATAGGAATAATTATAATAATAATAATTATAATAATAAATGATAATAATAATAATGAATAAATAATAATGATTATGAATATAATAAAAGTAATAATGATGATTTTAATAATAATAATAATAATAATAATAATAACCATCATGAAAATAACATCCGTGTTGATACATACAAAAGTTAAACAGAGAAAAATGACAACCGTAAGTATGTATGTAATTAATGATCATGTCGGAGGTGGCACTGGCGACTGTAGCAGCTGTTGTAATGGTAGTAGAAACAGCAGCAGTAGTAGTAGTAGATTATTTTAGTTAGAATAGATATTTCTCCAACCCACCACCCACTCGGGGACCCACTCTCCTCCCGCCCTCTCCCTTCACTAGGACACAACCCGGAAATAAAAATGGTTATGGGTTATGGTCTCGCTAAAGGGCGTTTATGCAGCGGTTCGGAATTTCTCATGATTAGTCGCGATTTCCTCTTTATGAAGAAGACTGTTTTGGGAAAGACTCCCGGTGGTTTTCCCGTTTTCTGTTCCCTGTCAACTCAGCTGTTTATGTCGCGCTGTTGGCTGGGTGGACGGTTGTCTTTCTTTAAAGGTCGGGGGCTTTTTGTTTTTCTTTCTTTTTTCTTGGTGTTCTTCTTTATCATGTCTTTCTTTATGTAGATATCAATTTATCTGTTTGTTTGTGTCTTTATTCTACTTGTTTTCTTCCTCTCCTTACCTGTCTCACTTTTCTATTTTCGACCTCTATCTTTTTACACACACACCTTCTTGTCTCCACTCTTTCTCTCTCTCATCCACTTCTATTCCCTCTCTGACTCTCTCTCTGACTCTATCTCCTTCTCCCTCTCTCCATCCTCCTCACACACACACACACACACACACACACACACACACACACACACACACACACACACACACACACACACACACACACACACACACACACACACACGCACACACGCACACACGCACACACGCGACACACACACACACACACACACACACACACACACACACACATATATATATGCATGTATGTTTGTGTGTATGTATATAGATGTCTGTATGTGTGTGACTTTCTCTCCCTCTCCCTCTCCCATTCTTTCTCTCCTTGTCCCTTTTACATATGTTCTTATTTCTTCTGATTCTCATCCTTTCCCTCTT
>NW_020871266.1:92500-97844 GCF_003789085.1 Penaeus vannamei
ATGTATGTTTGTCTGTTTATCTATCTGTCTGTATGTCTGTCTGTCTATTTAGTTCTGATTTGCTGTATCTGGTTGTCTGTCTGTCTGTATGTGTGTTTGTTCTGTCTATCTATTTGTCTGTGTGTATGTTTGTTTGTCTGTTTATCTCTCTGTCTGTATATTTGTGCATCTGTACGTTTGTCTGTCTCTTGAGCCCATTCTTCTGTCTGTTTAAATGTTTGTCTGTCTGTTTACCTCTGATTTCTCCTACTCCGGCTGTCTATCTATCTGTATGTTAGCAGATTTGCTCTAATTCTCGGGTTGTCTGATATCTGTCTGTCTGTAAGTATGTTTGTTTGTCTATTAATCTATCTGTCTGTCTATGTCTCAGTCTATCTGTCTGCTTGTCTATTGTTATCTTTCTTTATCTCTCATCTATCTATCTATCCTATCTCTACTAATCAGGTTCTCTGTCTATCTGTCTGTCTGCATATACCTCTACGGTTACGCGTGAGAGAGAGGAGAGAGAGAGAGAGAGAGAGAGAGAGAAGAGAGAGAGAGAGAGAGAGAGAGAGAGAGAGAGAGAGAGGAGAGAGAGAGAGAGAGAGAGAGAGAGAGAAGAAAGAAAGAGAGAGAGAAAGCGAAAGAAAGCAAAAAAGAGAGAAAAGAAGAAAAAGATGAGAGAGAAGAGAGAGAGAGAAGAGAGAGAGAGAGAGAGAATGAAAAAGAAAGCAAAAAAAGAAAAAGAAAAAGAAAGAAAAAGAATGAGAGAGAAAGAGAGAGAGAGAGAGAGAGAGAGAGAGAGAGAGAGAGAGAGAGAGAGAGAGAGAAATGGACATAAGGCGAAGAAGTAAACAGACGGAGCAACGACGTGTGCAAACACTTATGCAACCCGCGCATATTAGAATATCAAAGACTCTATTATACGTCATGCACTAAATACCATCTTTTATTCATCTATTTTACGCATCTATCATCCACAGCTTATCCCCTGTTTGTCTGTCTTTGCAATATCCCCATCATTTGATTAACTTTTGTTTACCATTACTCCCGTACCTCAATATTTACCTCGATGCTTGAACCTTGTCTATTTACTTGTCGGACCGTGAACTTTTCCATCATTTTTTTTTTCTCTTTCTTTCGTTCTTTCTTTCTTTTTTTATCGATGTCGTTCCTAGTTGCGTTTCTTTCTGTTTTTGTTTTTCTTTCTTTGAGTTCTTATTATTGATATTATAGTTGTTATTATTGTTATTAATATTGTTATTATTATTATCATCATTATTGTTATTGTTAATATCATTTTTGTTATTTTGTTTATATGATTATATACTAATGATAATGATGATAATTATTTTAATCATCATCATTAGTGTCATTATTATTATTATTATTGTTATTATTATTATATTATATCATTATCATTATTATTATTATTGGTATTATCGTTATCATTATTATTATCATTACTACAATTTTCATTGTTGCTGTTGTTATTATCATCGCCATCATTATTATTATCAATGTTATTATTATTATTGTTGTTATTATTATCATTGCTATTATTGTTATCATTACCATTATTATTATTAGTAGTAGTAGTAGCATCATTAGCATTGATGATGATGATAATGATAATAGTAATAATAATAAAAATGATAATAACAACAATATGCAATAAAAATAATGATAACAATGATAGTGATAACAACGCTACTATTGATAATGAAAGTAGTAGTAATAATTGTGATGATGATGATGATGTAATAATAGTATAATAATAAATCATAAATAAAATAATAATAATTAATAATAATAATAAAATTTATTAATGATGATGATGATGATGATGATGATGATGATTATGTTATTATATAATAATCATATTATATAATAATTATATATTATATTATCATCATCATCATCATCATCATTGTTAAACATTATTATTCATTATTATTATTATTATTATTATATTATTATTATTATTATTATTATTATTATTATTATTATTATTTATTATCATTATTATTATTATTATTATTATTATTATCATTATCATTATTATTATTAACATCATCATCATCATCATCATCATCATCATCATCATCATCACAATTTTTACTACTTTTATTATCAGTAGTAGCGTTGTTATCATCATTGTTATTATTATTTTTATTACATGTTGTTATTATCATTTTTATTATTATTACTATTATCATTACCATCATTATTTCCATTATCAATGTTATTATTTATATTACTATTATTATTATTATTATTATTATTATTTATATTATTACTATGGTTAATATCATGATGATAATGATGGTGATGATGATAGCAATAATTATCATTATTATTATCATTATGAACATTAATAAAAAGTATTATTGCCAATATTATTATCATTATAAAGATTATATTCAAAAAGATGTTGACACCGAAAATAGACATTAATATTCATCGTCATCGCTATCATCTCTCTTTCTCTCTCTCTCTCTCTTTTTGTCTCTTCCATTTCCCCTTTATTTTATGATCGTATTACCCTCTCGTGAGAATTAGGAGGGGAAAGAGGGGGAGGGAAAAAAACGCATCTGGCATCCCACGGGTACATTGATAATACAAGCTGTGGGCGTTTTTTACACGCTTAGTATGCGTATCCATTGTTATTCTCTGGCGTATTGTGGTTTGGACAAACAATACCCACCATCCTCTCTCGTCTCTCTCCTCCCTCTCTCCCCTCTCTCCCCTCCTCCCCCTCCCTCCCTTCTGAGCTTCCTCGTCCTTATTTCCTTTCCTCTCTCTTCTCTCCTTCTCCCTCCTTCCCTTCCCTCCCTTTCTTCTTCTCCCCTTCTCCCTACTTTCTCCCCTCCCCTCCCTTCCTCCTCCCTTTCTCCTTCTCTCCCTTCCCTCCTCCTTCCCTTTCTCCTCTCTCCTCCCTCTCCCTCCCTCCTTCCCCTCCTCCTCCTCCCTCCTTTTCTCCCCTCTCCACCCTCCCTCTCTTTATCCCATCTCCTTCCCTCCCTTTCTCCCCTCCTTCCCTCCATTCTCCTCTCTCGCTCCCCCTCTCCCCTCTCTTCCCCTCTTTTAAACGCCCGACCAGTAAATCCACCATGTCATTTCGCCTCCCCCTCCCTCCCTCTCCCTTCCCCCCCCACTCCTCACTCACCCATCCCTCTCTCTTACCTCCCCTCTTCCTCCCCCTCCCCCCCCCCCCGCTATTAGATCAATGCAACTATCCACAATATATCATATTTTCCCGGATATTACTATTACCGGCAGGATGGGGACATGTTTACCCCCACCTCGCCACTCCTCACCTTCCCCTCCTTCCCCTCCCTCTCTCCTTGCCCCCTTGTCTAGGCCTAGCTCTCTTGCGTCCCTTGTTCTTACCCCTCCCCCCTATCCCCTCTTCCATTTTAACCCCCACAGTCTCGCTCCCTTCCCTCCCATCCTCCTTCTTCTCCTATCTTTTTCCCCCTCTTTATCCTTTATTCCTTCTAACCCTCACCCACCGTCTCTCCTCTCCTCCTCCTCCTCCTCTCCCCTCCTCTTCTTCTCTCCCTCCCTCCCTTTCCTTCTTCTCTTAACCCCTGTCTTCTCTCCTCTCTTCCTCTTCTCCTCCCGCTCTTCTTCTCTCCCTCCCTCCCTTCCCTTCTTCTCTTAACCCCTTTCTCTCCTCTCCTCTCCTCCCTCTCCCCACCTCTTTTCTCTCCTCCATCCCTCCTCTTCTCTTTAAATCCTGCTTCTCTCCTCTCCTTCCTCCTCCCTACTTCTCCCCCTCCCTCCTCTTCTCCTCTCTCCCTCTTCTTCTCTCTCTCCTCCTCCTCCTTCTCCTCTCTTCTCCCTACCTCTTCTTCTCTCTCTCCCTCCTCCTTCTCCTCTCCCTCTCCTCCTTCTCTCTCTCCTCTTCTTTCTCTCCTCTCCTCTTCTCCTTCTCCTCTCCCACTCTTTTTCTCTCCCCTCCATCCCTTCCCTTCTTCTCTTTAACCCCTGGCTTCTCTCCGTCTCCTCTCCCCACCTCTTCTCTCTCTCCCTCCTCCTCCTCTCCCCCTTTCTTCCTCTCCTCCCCGCGCAGTTCCCCGGGAGGACCTCGCCGAGCAGACAGAGCAACATCCAACATTGTGTAAACACTCAGCGACGAAGGGCATCTCGGCAGGAAGTGCTGCCCTCAGGGGGGTGTTCCCTACCCCCCCCTCCCAACCAACACCCCCTCCTCTTCTCCTTTTTACCCCTCCCCGATCTACCCCCACCCCCTTACAGCTCTCCGACCTTACGTCTCGCAATTTTTTTTTTTTTTTTTTTTTTTTAGCTTCTTTGTTCATTTTTTTTTTTTTTTTTTTCTTTCAGCATCTCTCTCGCAATTTTATTTATGTATAAATATCCAGACTTTCTTCTCTCTCTCTCTCTTCTCTCTCTCTCTTCTCTCTCTCTCTCTCTCTCTCTCTCTCTCTCTCTCTCTCTCTCTCTCTCTCTCTCTCTCTCTCTCTTCTCTCTCTCTCTCTTATCAATCTATCTACCTACCTACCTACCTACCTATCTCTATGTATTTATCTACCTACCTATCTATCTCAATTTATCTATATACCCATCTATCCATCTTTATCTATCTATCTATCTATCTATCTATCTATCTATCTACCTCTCTTCCTCTTCTCTCCTCTCTCTGTTGCATAACTTCTAACCACAAGAGCATCCCCAAAATAGATACAATAGATAAGAAGGTTCCAGAAACCGAATGGACACAACACCAACTCACATTAAAAAAAAATCATGATATTTTACTGTTTCCTTCGCTCTTTACATGTCCCTCTCTGTCTCTCCCATCCACAGCCTCTGTTATTAAGCAAAGATAATTATCTCCCTGGTCGCTTCTGCTGGTGCCTTACCTGTAATCTTTAGCAGCACAATACTTCTCGTAATTAGATGCCTGGCGGTCTCCCGTGTTTAATTACCTCACGTTAATGATCGTTTGACCTGATTAATTTAACCTCCTCCCTCCTCTTTTTTCTTCTTTTTCTTTTTTTCGATTTTTTTTTGGCGAGTTTTAGCGTGCATAATTCTTTAATGATGCGTCTCCGTTCTCCAGCGGTGCAGCCCTGGAGGTTGTGGATCTGAGTCACTTCTGCCTGTCTATCACTCTATGTAGCCTGTCTCTCTATCTGTCTATCTATCTATCTATCTATCCATCTATCTCTCTATCTATATCTCTATCTATCTATCTATCTCTTCCATCTCTCTCTCTCTTTATCTCTCTTCTATCTATCTATCTATCTATCTATCTATCAATCTCTCTCTCTCTCTCTCTCTCTCTCTCTCTCTCTCTCTCTCTCTCTCTCTCTCTATCTTCTCTCTCCTCTTCTCT
>NW_020871266.1:100176-102676 GCF_003789085.1 Penaeus vannamei
ACATATATATATATATATATATATATAAATTCTAATATATATATATATATATTTATATGTTATATATACATATTTATATATATGAAGTATTAATATAATATAATATAGATATATATTAACTATATATATATGTAATATATATATATATATAATATATTAATATATATTAATATATATATACTATATGCATAGGTAGTATATATGTATATTTAGTGGGTAAGGTGGATGATATATAATATATATATATATATATTATTTTATATATATATATACATATTTACATACCACTTTATAGTGGACAGTATACATATATACATGTATATTTTTGTTTTTGTATATTATAACATATATCATTCACAATCCAAAGGCAACAAAAAAAAAAAAACCGTGTCAAGAGCCGCCCGCTTGTCGTAACCCCCTATTGCCCCGCGCGACCCGGCGCCTCGGCCGCGAACAGAAGCCGCCCTTCGCGCCAATCCTCGAGGTCGTAGAGTCGCTCTCATCTCCGTCAAGTCCTTCTGCGATAGGCTATTTTCTCCTGATTGTCTCCTTGTTTTGTCCCCTAATTTGCATACGATTTATGGTGATGACGATTGCGAGGTCATACGTCAAGGTCGCCGTTGTTCTTCGGAGCCGCGTCTGGACCGGCTGATTCCTTACTCTGCAACGTGCTAGGGTCGCACAATGGTTTTACGACATTTGTTTACGCCGTTCAAATTCGATGGTGTGATTAGGCCTTCTTATGATCTCTGGTTCACTGTTGCAATGCGAATCAACTTCTCAAAGGTTTTGTATTGTGGAATTCACTGCGAGAAACAGGGAGAGAAGGGCATACAGGTTGATTGTCTTGGAAATCAACGAGGGAGAGAGGGCATCACACGCACACGCCATACATACAACACACACACACATACACGGCAAGCACACATACTCGCACGCCACAACATACACACACAACACACACCACACACCACATACAATCACACAGACATAGGAACCCATATATTGTATAGTAAGTAATATATATATATATATATATATATATATATATATATAATATATTATATATATATATATATATATATAATTATATATATAATATATATATATATATATATATATGCACATATGTATGTATATTATATATATATTATATATATATATATATATATATATATATATATATATATATATGTATATTTATAATATCAAGTGACGAGCGTGAGAGAAAGAGGAAGATCAGTGATTATACGGTTAAAAGAACAAACAGAAAATCCTAAAAGGCAACAGACCAATGTGGACAGAGAGACACAAAGAGAAGCAGTGAATGATAATGAGGAAAAAGCAGAGGAGAATGTGCGTCACATCAACGCATAATATAGAGATCACAAGCACGTGTGTGGATTTATGTTTATAAATGCGTGCTTTTGCATGCATGCAAGGGGCCTCTGCATGCCTTTGTGGAAGCAAATATACATGAGTGCTTTCTATCAAACTCGAATGCAAACATTTGCTGCACGTTCTTCGTGTATTAATACACACATAATACATATACATATATATATACTATATATATATATATATATAATACTATATATATATATATATATATTATATATATCTATATATTATTTAATATATTATATATATATATATATATATATATATATACTATATATATATATATATATATATATATATATATTATATATATATAATATAACACACAATATGATATATATATAAATATATATAAATATATTATATATATATTATATACACAGTGGTACAATGATATCATCAATCATATATGCGTCTATATATAAGATTATATATATATATATATATTATATATATATATATATATACATATATACATATATATATATATATATATATATATTATATATATATATATATGGTGTTTCTATCTGATTATATGTGTATTAGTATTATATAGGTATACACGTGTGCATATAATATAATATTTCCTATAATATATACTTAAGTAGTATACTCTACTATATATAATATATATACATATATGATATGGCATATATATATATTAGTTATATGTAGTATATATATACATATATATATATACTACATATATTTTCATATATATGTGTATATATAAGGTATATATAATAATATAATATATATTATTATATATATATATATATATCAATTTATCTTATTTTATATACATAACATATATATAACGGTAGACACATCACATATGTGTACTATATATATATTATAATACTATTATGCTAGTATATATATAATATATTATATATATATAATACTAGGTATGTAATATATACTATATATTTCATGTTATTTATTATATATATATACAGTATATATCACTGCGTAGACAAACAGCCACATATGTATATATAACATATATAGTATAATATATATACGTATATTATATAATTATATATATATATATTATATATATATATATATAACTATATTCATCTTATCTTATTTA
>NW_020871266.1:107676-112676 GCF_003789085.1 Penaeus vannamei
TTCTTCCTCCTTTTCCCTCTCCTTCTTCCCCTACTTAATTGTAAGTCTTTCCTTCCCTTCATAATCTTTAAGGGGAAAAAAATATCCCAATTCTTATCCTCTTTTTCTTCTTCTTCTGCTTCCTTTTTTTACCCTCTTCTTCTCCACCTACTTAACTGTCCATTTAGAAAAAAAATATCCCATTTCTTATCCTCTTCTTCTTCTTCTCTCTCTTTTGCCCTCTCTTTCTTCGCCTACTTAATTGTACTTCATTTCTTTCCCACCTTATTCGCAATCTGAAAGGGGAAAAATATCCCATTTCTTATTGTCTTTCTCTTCTTTTTCTTCTTCCTTTTTTGCCCTCTCTTTATTCACCTAAATTTAGAAAAAAAATATCCCTTTCTTATCCTCTTTCTCTCCCTCTTCTTCTCTCTCTTTTGCCCTCTCCTTCTTCCTCTAAATTTAGAAAAAAAATATATCCCATTTCTTATCCTCTTTCTCTTCTTCTTCTTCCTCCTTCTCTTTGCCCTTCTTCTCCTTCTTCACCTAAATTTAGAAAAAAAAAATATCCCATTTCTTATCCTCTTTCTCTGTTTTTTCCTCCTCCTCTTTTGCCCTACTCCTTTCACCTAAATTTAGAAAAAAAAATATCCCATTTCTTATCCTCTTTCTCTTCTTCTTCTTCTTCCTTGTTTGCCCTCCCCTTCTTCACCTAAATTTAGAAAAAAAAATATCCCATTTCTTATCCTCTTTCTCTCCTTCTTCCTCCTCCTCTTTTGCCCTCTTCTCCTTCTTCACCTAAAAATTAAAAAAAAAAAAAAATATCCCATTTCTTATCCTCTTTCTCTTCTTCCTCCTCCTCTTTTTGCCCTTCTTCTCCTTCTTCACCAAATTTTAAAAAATATCCATTTCTTATCCCTTTTTCTTCTTCCTTGTTTGCCCTCTCCTTCTTCACCTAAATTTAGAAAAAAAAATATCCCATTTCTTATCCTCTTTCTCTTCTTCCTCCTCCTCTTTTGCCCTCTCCTTCTTCACCTAAATTTAGAAAAAAATATCCATCTTATCCCTTTCTCTTCTTCCTCCTCCTTATTTTCCCTCTTTTGCCCTCTCCTTCTTCACCTACTTAATTGTGCATCATTTCCTTCCCACCTTCTTTGCATGTCGTCTCCCTTGCAATCCGGATACAACCCCCTGGAGATGCAGATGAGAGACGTCGTACGAGGTTTCGTCTCGTTCGGAAGCCTTCAGACGTTCGGCCACTTCGTAAAAGAGAATCTATTTCTTCTCTTTATCCATTTGCATATGTCTGTTTATTGATCTATTGCCTCGTATATTCCTTCGCTTTTATCGATTGTCAGGGGGTCTAAGGCTTTTATGGTAGAATTGTTTGTGTATATCTCATGCACCTTTTTCTTAATGATTTTATTAATATTTCTGCATTTCTTCCTACATTTTCTGCATTATTTGGGATCTTGCCGGGTCAGGTCACCTCAAGGTCATTTGTTTAATCAGAGTGAAGTGAAAGCAGGTCGAAGTTTCTCAAGATTTGATTGCTCTTTCGTTCCATCTCTTACCTCTCCTGTCCCTCCCTCCTCCCCCTCCCTTCCTCCTTCCTCCTCCCTTCCTCCTTCCCCCTCCTCCCTTCCCTCGCAGTCTCTTTACTCCTCGTATTTTCTTTATACCCCATTTCATTTCGTCTTTCTCTTCTTACTGTCTTTTAATCTTTCTTTCCCTTGCCCTCCCTTCTTTCTTGGTTTGTATCTTATTCTCCTTCTTCATTTTCCTTTGTATATGTATATTTCTTTATTCGCCTTTTCTTCTTTGTATCTGTGTCTCCTTTCTCCTTACTTTATTTATGTTTATTTGTTTCTACTTTGTTATCTTTGTTTTTCTTTTTCTCTTCCATTGGTACATACACATAAGATATATAGATGTGTAGATAGATAAGTAAGTAGATAGATAGATAAATGAATGAATAGATAACGTAACTAACTAGACAGGCAGTCAGACAGACAGATAGATAGATGGAATGATAGAGAGATAGACCGATCGATACATACATACATACATACATATGTAGACACATAAGTAGATAGACAGACAGATAGATAGAAAATGCAGGCAGGTAGATGAATAGAAAGATACATAGATAGGTAGACAGATAGACAGAGAGTGCAAGCAAATTGACAGACAAAAAAGGTACACAGACAAGTAGATAGATAGATAGAAAAGGCAGACAGATAGATGAACATAAAGATACACAGATAAGTAGATAGATAGATAAGTGGACAGACAGATAGACAGAAAATGCAAGCAGATAGACAGACAAAAAAGTTTCACTGACAAGTAGATAGATAGACAGATAGAAAATGCAGCTAGATAGACAAAAAGATACACAGATAAGTAAATAAACAGATAGATAGAAAAGGCAAGCAGATAAACAAAAAGACACAGATAAGTAGATAGATAGACAGAAAATGAAAGCAGATAGATAGACAAAAGATACACAGATAAGTAGATAGATAAATAGATACGAAAATGCAGCCAGATAAACAAAAAAATACACAGATAAGTAGATAGACAGACAGAAAATGCAGCCAAATAAACAAAAAGATACACAGATAAGTAGATAGACAGATAGATAGAAAATGCAAGCAACCAAATAAACAAAAAGATACACAGATAAGTAGACAGATAGACAGACAAAAAGATACACAGATAAGTAGATAGATAGAAAAGGCAAGCAGATAGACAGACAAAAAGATACACAGATAAGTAGATAGATAGATAGAAAAGGCAAGCAGATAGATAGACAAAAAGATTACACAAAATAAGTAGACAGATAGATAGATAAAAAGAGGCAGATAGATAGACAAAAAGAAGACAAAGAGATACACAGACAAGTAAACAGACAGATAGATAGAAAAGCAGCCAAATAAACAAAAAGATACACAGATAAGTAGACAGATAGACAGACAAAGAGATACACAGACAAGTAAACAGATAGATAGATAGAAAAGGCAAGCAGATAGATAGCAAAAAGATACACAGATAAGTAGATAGATAAATAGATACGAAAATGCAGCCAGATAAACAAAAAATACACAGTAAGTAGATAGACAGACAGAAATGCATCCAAATAAATAGACAAAAAGATACACAGACAAGTAGACAGACAGATAGATAGAAAAGGCAAGCAGATAGATGGCGTTCATGTCCCGCAAGCATTTCCCCGGAGCTCAAGGCCCCGCGCAGCACATCTCCCGGCGTCCCTTCCAGAATCCTCGGCCATCTCTCTCTCAGGATCCTGCAGGATAAACACTTCCCTCGCAGCCTCCCCGCCATTGTTCACACCTCCCCCCCCCCGCTTTCCTCCCTTCCTCCCCCTTCCTCTCCTCCCCTCCGCCGCCGCGCCGCCCGTGTGGGGGATGTTTTCTTTTCTCTTTTTTTTCTTTTTTTTTGGGGGGGGGTTGGTTGTTGTTTGTTTGTTATTTGCTTTCTTTTTGTTGTTGTTGTTTTTTTCGTTTCTGTTTCTTTGGTTTGTTTATATTCTGATTATTGTATTTTGTGTTTGTTTTCTTTCTTTCTCTTCTGACGTTTTCGTTTTCGTCTTCTCGAATATCTTCTATTTGTTCTTCTATTTTCTTCTTCTTCTTCTTCTTCTTCTTCTTCTTCTTCTTCTTCTTCTTCTTCTCTTCTTCTCTTCTTCTTCTTCTTCTTCTTCTTCTCCTCCTCCTCCTCCTCCTCCTCTTAACCTCCCCATCTGCCTCTCTCTATCTATCTATCTATCTATCTATTTCCGTCCGTCCGTCCTTTCTCCTCCCCCCCCCTCTCTCTCTCTCTATCTATCTATCTATCTCTCTATCTCTATCTCTCTCCCTCCCTCCTCCTCTCTCTCTCTCTTCTCGTCTCTCTCTCTCTCCTCTCTCTCTCTCTCTCTCTCTCTCCCTCTCTTCTCTCTCTCTCTCTCTTCTCTCTCTCTCTCTCTCTGCCTCTCCCCCCCCCCCACCACCACCACCCACACACGGCAAGACGCCCAACAAAGCGACCCCACCTACTCCCCCCCCCCCACCCCCCTTCTTTAGCCCCCAAGCTTCCTACCTGTCGTCTGCAACTCCTGCCCCCCCCCCCCCCCTCCTATCCCCCCCCCTCTAGATGGTGCCTTGGGTCGACCTCAGAGACGCCGTGGCACCGGCTTTCGCGCGTCTGAGGCACACCTGCTCTCTTGCGGCGTTTTTTTTCTCTTTTTCTCTTTTGTTACCATTTGTGCAAACTCACGGTTCCCGGATGCAACGGGATGATGTTGCAAAATGCACACCGAAACATCATCTTGGCATCAATGATTGTTTAAATGCATATTTAAGCGTCAAGACTTGATTGGTCTTGTCCTTAAATCCAAGAAGGGAGAAGGAGAAAGAACCACAACGGCTAACAGCTCCTTATAAAACCAGCGTTTATCTCCTCCCCTTCCTACTTCCCCACCGCCTACTCCTCCTTCCCCTCCTCCCTCCTCCCTTCCTACTCTCCCTCCCTCCACCTTCCTCCTCTCACCTCCTCCTCCTCTTCTCCTCCCCTCTTCCTTCCTTCTCTCCTCCCCTTTCCTCGCTCCCCCTCCTCCTCCTCCTCCTCCACTCCCTTCCTCTTCCCCTCCTCCCTCCCCTTCCTCCTCCCATTCCTCCTCCTTCCTCCCTTTCTCCTCCTCTCCACTCTTCCTCCCCCTCCTACTCCTTTCCTTCCTCCCTCTCCCTCCTCCCACCCTCCTCCCTCCCTTCCTCCTTCCCTTCTTCCTCCTCTCTCCTCCTCCTCCTCTTCGCTTCTCATCCATCCCCTTACTTATCCAACAAACATTTCCTTCCAGAAAATAAGCCCTTTTAGGTGTAATATATTTCACAATAAATTCTACCAGTAAATAAGGTGTAATATATTTCACATTAAATTCTAGAATCATCCCCGTATGATTCTCTCCGTCTTTGCAACACTAAACCTCCCGCTGACCTTGGTTGACCTTACTTCCCTACCTC
>NW_020871266.1:145176-147676 GCF_003789085.1 Penaeus vannamei
ACGAGCACGCATACACACATACACAAACTCACAAAATTAATGAATAAGTAAATGAATAATTATAGTAATAATGACAGTTATAATACAATAAACAATTAGTACCAGTAATACAACAACCATAACTATTATAAGACTAATACCAATAATCTTGATAGCAATAGCCTTAGTATCGTTATTGATTAGCCAAACCAAGAAATAACAAACGAACGAAAAGCAAAGAAACAAACAAACAAAAAAAGGAAAAAAACAGAGAAAGAGCGAAAAGTGACAGAAACTCGAAGCCAACAAAAGGAATTTACAGGGTGGCTGACTCGCGTCTCAGAAAGTTAAGGAAACTATGAAGTGTGACGGATATATTTATAGACGTGTCGGCGCGGACGGGCAGCTCACTCCAGCGAAACGACGGGGCTGTCCCGGCTAATCTACGTATCCCCCTGTGGAAGCAGTGGGGGCGTGAGATATCCGGGAGTTAATTAAAAGTTTGAATTTGAATCAGACGCAGAAGCTTCCCACTCGCTAGCAACACGTAGGCTCTAAAACCGAGTCTGTGATCAAGGAGAATTAACTGTTAAAATGTTCAGGCGTTCAGGAGTTGAACGTTTGCTGTCTGTTTATGTGTTTAAAAAAAAAAGAAAAAAGTTTCGACATTTGGATTTGAGTTTGTCACTTTCTCCCACTACTGAAAGTGAGGAAGTGAGATTTGAAATATTTGGGAACCAATCACATTGCATATTTTATATTGTAACTTCAACCTCTCTCTCTCTCGTTCTCTCTCTTTCTTTCTTTCTTCTCTCTCTCNCGAAGAAGAAGAAGTTGTAGGGAGGAGGTAGTAGCAGGAGGTAGAGCGGAGGAGAAGGAAGGATAGGAGGATGAGGAGAAGAAGAAAAGGAGAAGGAGGAGGAGGAGAAGAAGGATGAAGAAGAAGAAGGAGGAGGAGGAGGGGGAGGTTGAGGAGGAGGAGGAGGAGGTAGAGAAAGAAGAAGAAGAAGGTGATGTGTAGATAGTGTGTGTGAAGAAGTGGTGTAAGAAAAATGTGTGTATGTTCAAACCATTATAGATTTATAATTAAGGATGAGATACATAGATAAATAGTGGAAATTTAGATTAGAGTGATAAGCCAAATGTATGAGGAGTAGATAAGGTTATAATGTAAGTTAGTAGGATATATTGGGATTGAAGTAGTAAGGCAAGATAAAGAATGTAAGAGTAAGATAAGAAAGATAGTGAAGTGAGAAGTAAGAAGGAGATAGGAGGAGGAGAAGCGAGAAGGAGGAGGGCAGGAGGAGAAGAAGAAGAAGAAGAAAGGAAGAAGAAGGAAGAAGAATGAAGAAGAGAAGAAGGATGTGAAGATGAAGGAGGAGATAAGAAGAAGAAGAAAGAAAGAAGAAGAAGAAGAAGAAGAAGGAGAAGAAGAAAGGAGGGGAGGAGGAGGAGAAGAGGAGGAGGAGGAGGGAAGAAGAAAAAAGAAGAAGCGAAAAGAAGAAAAATAATTGCCGAAAAGAGAAGGAGGAAGGGAAACCGAGCCACGAACGAAACGTAGACGAAGGGAAAAAAAAAACTGTCTCGAAAGCATTTTTCCAAGGGGGGAGGGGAAGGGAGGGGGGAGAGGGGGGGGCGGCAAGCCACAATCACATTACCCAGACGTGAAAGAGAAAAGAAACGCATTATTGAAGGCCAAGAGGAGAGCGGAGACCGGGCGAGGGGCGCGCGCTCTCCCGCTCCCCGAAAACCCGCGAAAATGAACCGATATTCCCGCCAGAAAAAAAAAAAAAAAAACGTGGGTGCGGCGAGGGTCCGCAGCCCCTATATACCGGCGTGAAGTACCCGAGCCTCCTTAAAGTACGGGATCCCGTTAATGGCGGCGAGGGAAGGGGATGGGGGCGGGATCGAGGAGGAGGAGGAGGGGGTGGGGGCGGGATCGGAGGAGGAGGAAGGTGGGTGGGGGGTGCGGTGGGGAGGTGCGGATGCGGTGGGAAGTGCTGGCTGCCGGTTCGGGGGTTTCGTCTTGCACGCACAGGCACGCACACACAATAACAACATACACACACACATACATACAGCACATACACACACACACATACACACACACACACATACATCAATACATACACACACACACACCACACATACACACATAACACACACACACACAACAAACACACACAAACACACACACACACACACGAAAACACACACATGCGCGCGCACATTCACTCACTCACCAAGCATACACAAAACGCGCATATGTGTCTGTGAGAGAGACAGACAGACAGAGACAGACAGACAGACAAAGACAGAAAAGAGAGACAGACAGACAGATACTGAGACAGACAGAGAGAGAGAGAGACAAAGAGAGAGGAAGACGGATAAAGAGACAGACAAGACAGACAGATAGATAGATAGATAGAGAGAGAGAGAGAGACAGAGACAGAAAGAGAGACAGACAAACAGGGAGAGAGAGAGAGACAGAGAGAGACAGACGGTTAAAGAGACAGACAGA
>NW_020871266.1:157676-169615 GCF_003789085.1 Penaeus vannamei
GTGATTCTGATGATAATCCCTTTCCTCTGTCCTCCATCCCCCTTTGTTCTATGTCTCCTCCTTCCTTTGTTTTTTTCCCCATCTCCTTTTCTGCTAAGCTCCCTTCTCCTCCCTCTCCTCCCTTTGAGTTTTCTCCATCTCCCTTTTCTGTCTAAGCCCCCTTCTCCTCCCTTTCTTTTCCATCTTCTCTTTTCTTCTTTCTCCCCCCCCCCCCCTTTCTTTTCCATCTTCCTCTCCCTTTTCTGTCTAAGCCCCCTTCTCCTTCTCCTCCCTCTCCTTCCTTTCTTTTCCATCTTCCTCTCCCTTTCTCCTCATTATTCCCTTTTTTCTCCATCTTTCCCTTTCTCCTTTTCCTCCCTTCTTATCCCCCTTAAACCTTCCTTGTGACCCCTCTGACGGTCCAACTACTTCAGTGCAGTGTACTTGCCTCGAAAAAGAAAAATGATAATAATGATAACAACAACAATAATGTTGATGTATTGATGATAATGATAGTGATAATGATGATTAAAATGATAATGATAATGATAGTGATAATGATGATTAAAATGATAATGATAGTGATGATAGTGATAATGATGATTAAAAATGATAATGGTAAAAAATGACAAGGATGATTAAAAATGATAAAAACAATAATGATAATGATAGTGATAATGATGATGAAAATGATAATGACAGATAGAACAGGATTATCATAGATTCATTATGGAGAAGAATATGATAAGGATAATAACAATAATGGTAATAATGATAATGATAATGACGAAGATCATATCAACAACAATAATAATAACGATAATGATGACAATTGTAATAACTGCAATAATAATGATGAAGATAGTACTAATAATGATGATGATAGTAATGATAATAATAACAACAATAAGAGATGATATTTATAAAAAAAAAATGATAATTAATACTACTGATACCACTAATAATGATGATAATGATGATAACGATGATGATAATGATAACAATAATAACATGGTAATAACGATGATAATATCTATCAACATGGTAGTAGAAAGAAATGAAATAATCCTAGTAATGGTAATGACAGCAATAATACCAATAACACTGGTATTAATGACATGGGTAACATTACTATCATAGCCTTTGTTTTTTTGTTTTTTATTCTAGACATTAAAGCACAAACAGCGTCACAAATCGAGTTAAAATACAGTCAACGTTGGAATTTTCGACTGTGAAAAAACCAGGCCTTTTGTATGGCTTCGGGGCAATATATTGTCAAAATTCAGGAATTCGCAGATAAGGGCGTCAGTCATGCATATTAGCGTGGGTTGGTCGACCAAGTGGAAAGCTATAAGGAGCAATTCCGGGAGGGTAATTTTCTGTGATTGGAAATTGATTTTCAATGGCAACATTTACCTTTTTCAATCCTAAAGTTGAGGGGAGCATTTTGTTGCGTCAGAAGTCACACGTGGAGGCACGTAGACAGATGTGTGTATGTATATTTCTGTATGTGTGTATGTATATGTGTTTGTGTGTGCGTGTGTGTGTGTGTGTGTGTGTGTGTGTGGGTGTGTATGTGTGTGTGTGTGTGTGTGTGTGTGTGTGTGTGTGTGTGTGTGTGTTTGTTGTTTTGTGTGTGTGTGTGTGTGTGTGGTGTTGTGTGTGTGTGTTGTGTTTGTTTTTTGTGTGTTTCAACTGCGCATGTGTTTGTATGAATGTATCTATGTCTGCGTTTGTAAGCATGTTTGTGTGATTGTATTAGTTTGTTTCGAATATATCTCTGTGCTTGTGTGTGTTTATACCCTTATACATGTGTACGTGTGTGCTTCTAAATGCATCGCCATGTACGCGTGTGTATTCACCTCATTCATCTGTATATTCATGTAAGTGTATGTACGCGTGTGCATTCACCTCATTCATCTGTATATTCATGTAAGTGTATGTACGCGTGTATGTACGTCCCTGCCGTCCATGTACGCGAGAGGAGCGAGAGAAACTAATATAGAACAGCGTCTGGAGAGGGCTGCGTCCCCGAGAGCTATGGAGGGCCGGCCACACACGCCTCGGGGACTTGAGTATAAAAAAAAAGAAAAAGAAAAAACTTGCCGTGAACATTAATAAGATAGTTTTATAAATACTTCCTCAGTGTCGTAAGGAGTGCGATACCCGGATGTGGGGGTTGGTGGGAGGGGGGGAGGGGGGGAGGGGAGGAGGAGGAGAGGAGGGAGAAAAAGGAGGTGGCGGCGGAGGAGGAGAAAGGAAGGGAAAAAGAACATGAAGAGAAATGGGAAAGAGAGAAAGACGATGATCTGACGTGGAATTTAATTTCGCGACGTCGCAAAAATGGTTAATCCCGCAGTGCTAGCAATATTTTCGCATCGGGGAAGGTTCGAGGGTGGGGAGGGAGGGGGGAGGGGGGAGGATGAGGGTGGATGAGTGGGGTGGGGGAGGGAGGAGGAGAAGGGGAGGGGGATAATCCGACTGAGAGTTAGGTAATGGGGGACGGGGAAGCAGGAAGGAAGGAGAGGGGAGAGGGAGGGAGGGAGGGAGGAGGAAATAGAATTCTCCTGCGTTGGAACAATATTAAATTTGAAATCGTTTCGTCCGACCTGCATGAAAAAGTAGGTCTGGGACTCGCTCCTATCGGAATATTGGCACTTGGCAACCCAAGATAGCTATTGCAGTGCACTTTCGCCGCTGTCACTCCCCGCCGTTGGCACTCCTGGCATCCCCGTGCTGCCGCGGTGCCACAAGAAGCCCCGAATGGCACTCAGGATGAAATTGATGGACGGGGCACCGGAGAAAGCGCTGGAGATGCCATGGCGGCGGTGCCTAGTGTGATGACTGGACGGCACTCAGGGGGGGGGGGGTGTCATGGTGGTATTGATGGTGATGGGAGCGCATGTGGTGATGCTGATGATGGTGACGATAGTGATGGTGATGATGACCGGATGATAGTGAAGTATGAAGGATGACTGGTAATGGTGACGGTAATTATGGTGATAATGACGATGATAGTGATGTCAATGATGTCCTTAGAAAGATGGTGAAGATATTGGTATTCGAACTCTTCAAGGCATATAATGATTCTTATCGCCAGACAACAACAACAAAAGAAGAAGAAGAGAAGAAAAACACAACAACAAAAAAGAAAAGAAGAAAAAACATAACAAAACAAAAAAGAAAAAGAAGAAAAACAACAACAAAAAACAAGAAGAACAAGAACAACAAATCGACCATTGAAGAAGATACAACAGAACATTCATCATAAACCAAGAAATTGCGACAAGAATGCTCCCAACTCCGGGTATTTACGGCCATCTTTTCCCGGTAGTAAACACAGGTCCTCGAACCGGTACTCCGTCTTCAACGTCGCTCTATATAAAGCTGTGTCTCCTTCTCCTTTAAGCAATATGGCGAAAGTTGATTATGAGTCCTTCCTGGCGGGGAGAAACGGGCGTCGCCGGGCCTGATTGTGGGGGAAATTATCTCTCGTGGTCAGTTTATTTCCCCTGCCCACCCCTCCATTTCCTTTTTCCTTCCCCTTGTATTTCATTGTCCTTACCCTGCTTCTTCCCCCCCCTCCTGTCCCCCTACCCTACTCGACTTCACCTTCTTTTATCTCTTCTTCCCTCTCCTCTCCCTCCCCTTCCCCTCCGATACTTCTTACCCTTCTTTCGTCCACTTCCCCCTCCCCCAACCCAGTCTCCACACCCTCCTACCCCTCCTAACCCAGTCTCCTTACCCTCCCTTCATTCCCTCCTCCCCTCTCCTCACCCTCCTTCCACTCCCTCCTCCTCTCCTACCTAATTCTCCTTACCTTCTTACAGCCACTCCACCCCTCTCTACACCCTCCCACCCTTCCTCCATTCCCTCCTCCCCTCCTCTAATCTTCTCCTCACCCTCTCCTCCCTCCCCTTCCACTCGCCTCACCCTTATTACATCCACTCCTCCCTCTCCCACTCCCCCTATCCTCACCTTCTTCTATATCCACTCCCCTCCCCACTCCCAGCCCACTCTCCACACATTTTTACCACACTATCCTCACCCCCTTCTCCTATCCCCCCTCCTCCTCCTTTCCCTCCTCTCCTTACCCATACCCCCTATCCTCTCACCTACACTACCCCCTGCCTACCTCCCCTTCTGCCACCCCCCCTACCTCCCTTTCGCCCCCTCCCCCTCTTCGCCCCCCCCCACTCTTGGTACAGAAGGAATTTTTATGAGACTTTTATGACGAAGCAACTTTTGTGATAATACTGTAAGCAGCGGTTATTATGTCGCATGTAAGAAAGGAAACATTCTTGTGGTTGTTAGTAAGGAATGTCTATTATTTTTACCTTCTTCCAAGCCCCTTAAAAGGTCCACTGTTTATTACTTATAGATGAAACTTCTTAACACATGTCGCAACAACAGGAAATCAGATTTCTCTCTCATTTTTTCGTCTTAAAAATAACAAATTGAGAATTAAAGCATGGTCAAGAACAGGTTTATTCTTATAACGAACATCAGTCGATATCGGGTGTTTTAGATACAAAAATATAAACGTAAAATAACAATTAAGAATTAAGCATGGTCAAGAACAGGTTTATTCTCTAACGATAAAACGTAAAAATAAGAAATTAAGAATTAAAGCACGGTCAAGACAGGTTTATCCTTATTACGAAACCAGACCTTGATGTCGGGTGTTTTCAGATAAAAAAAAAAAAGTATATATCAAATTTTATCAGACAATATATCAGTTTCTCAAGATACCATTTTCTTTCACTCTCTCTCCGCAAATTTATAGGCCTATTGAAGGAAGTGCGAGGTCACTAAACGGTCATATTAATACCGTAATGTTGTTGAAGTGAAACCATGTTATGTCATAACACGACAGGGAGCATGATTTAATACGTAACTCACACTCTTTCTTTATATATATATATATATATATATATATATATATAATATATATATATATATATATATATTAATATATATATTATTTTTTTTTTTTTTTTTTTTTTTTTTTTTTTTTTTTTTTTTTTTCTTTTGTTTTTGTTTTGTTTTTGTTTTCACTTCACGGGAAGCTATCATAATTACAGATTAAAACATATTTTTTCTTTTGTTTTCACTTCACGGGAAGCTATCATAAGTTACACGATTAAAAAAGGAAGAAAGAAAAGAAAAACACAAAAAAAAGAAAAGGAAGAAAAAGAAAAAAAATGGATCTCCGGGTCTAATCTCACATTTAATAATCCAGTAATGAAACAGCGCAAGGAACAGAAAGAGGTAATTCTTTTTAACCTAAGAAGCTCTTTATAAATCCAATGAGTTTTGGTGTATTTCATTTTCTGTCTTAGTCAAAATATTCTCTTTTCTTGATTGTTTTTTTTAGGAATATAAACACACACATACAAACGCACACACCAACACACAGACACACACACACACAACAGACAGACACACACACACACATACACATTAACACACACAGGAACGCAGGCACATACACACACATACACATACACACAGATACGCACACACATACAGACACACACACAGACACACACGACACACACACACAGACACACAGACACAGACACACACACACAGACATATACACACACACACATACACAGACACACACACACATACAGACACAGACACACACAGAGACATGTCACACACACACACAATATGCATATATCTACTTTTTCAAATATTTTATTCCTTTCAAAGAATGTTGCCTTGTATGCATTATATTTGATTCCATATATTAAGCAATATGGTCGATTTTTAGTGTGAAAAGACCTTCGATTGGTACTTATTTCCTTTTCTCCTTCCTCATTTTATTTTTTCTCTCTCTTCTCATTTTCTTTATCCATTCCTTTTCTCCTCATAACTCTCTTTCTCTCACTTCCTTATTCTCGCCTTCGTCCTCGATGCATTCTCACTTCCTATATTTTCTATTTATTCATCTTTTCCTTCTATTTCTCTTCGTATCTATCTATCTGTCTTTACACTATATTTGTATTGATTACACCTCCTTCTCTTTACTCTCTCTCTCTCTCTCTCTCTCTCTCTCTCTCTCTCTCTCTCTCTCTCTCCTGTCTGTCTGTCTCTGTCTGTCTCTCTCTCCAACCTCACTCTTTCTCTCCTCCCTCCCTCCTCCCTCCCTCTCCTCCTCTCCCTCCCTCTCCTCTCCCCTCCCTCCTCCCTCCTCCTCTCTCCCAACCCCACTCTATCTCACCCTTTCCCTCACTTTCTTTCTTTACTCTCTCTCTTTCTCTCTCTCCCTCTATCCCGCCGCGTCCAGAATGGTTCGCAAAAGGACACGAAGAATTTTCCACGGTAATGGATGGGTGTTCGGGGAATTTCTAACGACTGAACGGTAGAGAGAATTAAAAGATGGCTGACACTCTTATCCGGAAGATAGTTTCGATTATGAATGTCTTGAAGGGGAACCGAGAAAGGATACATGTATATATGTATATTTTTTTCTTTCTATTTTTCCATTCTTTTCTATTACTTTCAAGTGTTTGTGAGGGTGTATAGAGATACCTTTCCCTATAAGGTGGTTTCCCAATTTTTTTTTTCACTTTTTTTTCACTTTTTTTTTTTTTTTTTTTTTAATAGTGAGGGAAGATTGCTTGCTGAGTCATTGTTATAACAACATATAATATATAGGTCTATGTATTTATTTTTTTGGTGTGTCTCCTACAATTATTATGACTACATGGCTTGTAATGGAAGCTCATATATATCATAAGTAAATACTGAATATAAAAATATGAAAAAATAAGTATGTGATATAGAAGCCTATGTATTTGTTCTTTTGGGTGTGTCTCCTATGAATTTTATTGATAAATTGCTTCTAATGTAAATTAAGACGTGGCATAGGCAAACAATAGAAACAATAAAAAAAAAAAATTGCTATACGGTAGCGAAACCTGGACATTGTCCTGTGCCTTGGAGGCTCGTCTTGAAGCCTTTTGTAATAGGTCCTTGCGCCAGATCATGGGGTACTGTTGGCGGGACCATGTGTCCAACCAACGGTTGCACCGTGAGACTGGCACAAGACCTGTTATCTGCACAATCCGTGATCGCCAACTCAGGCTATACGGCCACCTGGCTCGCTTTCCTCAGGATGATCCTGCCCATCAGGTCGTCTCTGTTCGAGACAACCCTGGGTGGAGGAGGCCTGTGGGACGACCGAGGAAGTCATGGCTTGGGCAGATCGACCAAACCTGCCGTGAAGAACTAGAGATGGGCCGAGTCCCTGCCTGGCGTCTAGCCATGAGGGATCCTCGTAGGTGGAAGCGAAGGGTGGATGCGGCTATGCGCCCCCGTCGGCGTCAGCCCCCATGATGATGATGATGATGATGATAGGCAAACAAAGTACTATAAAGATAACAAAATAAATATATTTCATAGTTAACATTGTAATATAAAGATATACATAGTTAGCACATGAGTTATGGAAGTAATAGGAGTGTGCACAATAACAGATAACGTCCTATGGTTGTAATAAGACACGGCCTTTAGAGATAACAACCGGATCTTCACATATCGATTGCGCCGGTGTCAGTGCTCGATGGGGTTGGTGGTGGATTTGTGCGGATTTGTGACGTGATTTCTCCTGTCTGTCTCTGTCTGTCTCTGTCTGTCTCTGTCTCTGTCTCTGTCTCTGTCTCTCTCTCTCTCTCTCTCTCTCTCTCTCTCTCTCTCTCTCTCTCTCTCTCTCTCTCTCTCTCTCTCTCTCTCTCTCTCTCTCTCTCTCTCTCTCTCTCTCGTCTCTCTATATATATATATATATATATATATATATATATATATATATAATATATATATATATATATATATATATATATATATATATATATATATATATATATATATATATATATATATATATATATTATATATGTGTGCGTGTGTGCATATGTATATGTATGTATGTATAATATATATATAATATATATATATATTATAATATATAATATATATATATATATATATATATATATATATTATATATCCCTCCTCCCCTCCTTCTCTCTCTTTCTCTCTCTCCCTCTCTCCCTCCCTTTCTCCCCCTCTCTCTATCTTCCTCTCTCTCCTCCTTTTTTTCTCTCTCTCTCTCTCTCTCTCTCTCTCTCTCTCTCTCTCTCTCTCTCTCTCTCTCTCTCTCTCTCCTCTCTTTTGATTTTCTCAGCTAAATGCACATCCCCAGGACCCCGATTTCCAAGCCAGGCGCTCCACCCAACTAATATTTAGGAAAAAAATGCGCGTTCACAAGACAGAATGTTGTGTTTGAAAAGGTGAGAAAATAGAACCTTGCACTGTTAAGGCTCATTTAGGTGAAAAAATAATTTATCAGTTATTTTTTTATATTTTTTTGTTTCAGTTTTCATTGCTAGAACGTTCTTGTTATATCTATAATTATCTGGTCGATTTGTTGCTATTATCAAAATGTGGTATAATGATTCCCTGATTCACTGCCTGGAATTTTCATATATATTTTTATACGTTCGAGAGGCAATAGCTATACTTTATGTTAACAAAAACAATTTCTAAATATTTACACGTATTCTATTTAAGGAAGAAGTTTAATTCAGTCATTCCTTCTGGTTCTAATTACGTAATTCTCGAGCTTATTACTTTGTTTCTCTGTAATTACTGGTGCTCACTTAGATAATACATTCCCGCCGTCTCTGTGATTTAAAAAAGAAAGGAGATTTTTCGATTATTTTGGGGAATTTTTTTATTCTTTTGCGCGCACTTTGCAAACATTCTAGAATCTCTCTCTTGGGTATGTGTGCGTTTCTCTCTGTCTGTCTGTCCGTCTGTCTGTCTTTCTCTCTTTCTCTTTTTCTCTTCTCTCTTCTCTCTCTCTCTCTCTTCTCCCTCTCTTCTCTCTCTCTCTCTCTCTCTCTCTCTCTCTCTCTCTCTTTCTCTCTCTCTTCTCTCTTCTCTCTCTCTCTCTCTCTCTCTCTCTCTCTCTCTCTCTCTCTCTCCTCCTCTCTCTCTACCTCCTCTCTCTCTCTTTTCTCCTCCTCTCCCCCTCTCTCTCCCTCTACCATTTTTCTCTCTCTCATTCTTTCGCAATCCCTCTTTCTCCGCCACACGAACGAATTTCAATTCCAATATCCAGCCAACGAAGCGCAAAAAATTTGATTATACTTATCTCAGATCTAAAGAGAGTCACACTTCTTATTTTTCGATAAGTTCTTGGGGATATGACCGTCTCAAAAAAAAGAAAAAAGATGAAAAGAATAAAAAAATAAAAAGTAAACAAACAAATTGAAACGCGCCAGATATTGCAACCGAGAGCAAATGGACGGAGAAAATAAGAATAAGAGAAGAAAGAGAGGAAAGGTGGACGTAAGGGAAAAGGAAGTGGAAGGTAAGAAGAGAAATCAGTCAGTAAAAAGTGTAAGAAATGGCGGTGAAGAGAATAAAGAGAGAAAAGACGGCGAAGAGAAAAAAGAGAGGAAAGACGGATGTAGGGAAGAAGGAAGAGAAAGGAAGAAAAAGAAATAAAGGGAAAATGACGCGGGAAACTGAGAGAGAAAGAGAAGAAAAAGATAAAGAAAGGAAGGATAAGCCTCGAAGAGAGAGAGAGAGAGAGAGAGAGAGAGAGAGAGAGAGAGAGAGAGAGAGAGAGAGAGAGAGAGGAGAGAGAGAGAGAGAGAGAGAGAGAGAGAGAGAGAGAGAGAGAGAGAGAACAAGAAATAGAAAGAAAGAAAAGATGACCCTCGGGGGAAAAAAATAAGGAAAGAAAACACAATCCTCGAATCCTGTGTTTCTCTCCAGCGCCTGTGTCCCCCCAGGCGTGTGTTCTTGTCCTCGCGAGCCTCCCCCACTAGAGAAAGGATTCCTGCTCGCGAGTTTATAAACTTGAACGACAAAATTTACTTGTTTACCTCGCCCGTCACTGCTGCCACGGCTCTTCCATGAAAATATAATAGTCTTCCTTTAAAGTTTTCCCTTCGTCGTAGAAAACGGAAACCGAGTTCGAACAGTTACAGAAAATGGGAAAGATCGCATCGGGTTACAAGACTCCAAAAGCCGAGGTAATGCTAAGGAATATCGTGGGATCCGGAAGAAAGAGGGAGGAGAGAAGACCAAAAGGAAAGGAAGGAGGTGGTGGGAAAAGGGGGAAGAGGGAAGACAGAGAGGAAAGGGTGGGGGGAGGTAGGAAGGGGAGGAGGAAGAGAGGAGAAAGCAGGAGGGATCACAAGCATTAGGGAAAACGCGCGCGGTTCTGCCTATTTGCCACTGGATACGAAGGGAGGGAGTAGGAAGCGGGGAGGAAGAAGCGAGAGCGAAGGAGGGAAGAGGGGGACTAGGGGAGAGGCGGAGGCCACAGCGATCTCATATATTCATTAGATCCTGCGCCTTTTCTCAGACACAGCATGGAATATCACTCACCGCAGGATGGCAAGGACAAGGCACGAGAGGAAGGGAAAAGGAAAAGGAAGAGGAGCAAAGGGGAAAACCGGAAGCGATCTGAAAAGCGAAGAGAGAGAGAGAGAGAAAAAAAAGAGAAAAGAATATAAAAGTAAGTCAGCACAGGGATCGAACACTGACGTAAAAATGGAAAGAGAGAAAATAAGGGTAGAGATGACATGAACAAGCAAGACAGATAAGAGAGGAGGCGCCTGGAAAACAGTGAGATAATGGAGATAAGGCGGACCAAAGGGGCGCTGGGGAGCACGCGACTCGACCTGCCTCGGAGGCCGATTGGGTTGACTTCGATTGGTCTGACTTCACAACCACAAAAGATTGGGTCTGACTTCACCACTACTTGACCTGACTTCACAACCATGAAAGATGGGTCTGACTTCACAACCATAAAAGATTGGGTCTGACTTCATTTGGTCTGACTTCACAACCATAAAAGATTGGTCTGACTTCACAACCCGAGCCGATTGGGTCTGACTTCACAAAAAGATTGGGTCTGACTTCACAACCATAAAAGATTGGGTCTGACTTCACAACAATAAAGATTGGGTCTGACTTCACAACCGATTGGGTCTGAATTCACACCATAAAGATTGGGTCTGACTTACAACCATAAAGATTGGGTCTGACTTCACAAACCGATTGGGTCTGACTTCACAACCATAAAAGATTGGGTCTGGTCTGACTTCACAACCATAAAAGATTGGGTCTGACTTCACAACCATAAAGATTGGGTCTGACTTCACAACCATAAAAGATTGGGTCTGACTTCACAACCATAAAATTGGGTCTGACTTGATTGGGTCTGACTTCACAACATAAAGATTGGGTCTGACTGAAAGATTGGGTCTGACTTCACAACCACATTGGGTCTGACTTCACAACCACCTGACTTCACAACATAAAAGATTGGGTCTGACTTCACAACATAAAGATGGGTCTGACTTCACAACATAAAAGATTGGGTCTGACTTCACAACCATGAAAGATTGGGTCTGACTTCACAACCATGAAAGATTGGGTCTGACTTCACAACCATAAAAGATTGGTCTGACTTCACACCCCTACAACCATAAAAGATTGGTCTGACTTCACAACCATTAAAGATTGGTCTGACTTCACAACGATGAAGATTGGGTCTGATTCACAACCATAAAAGATTGGGTCTGACTTCTTTGGGTCTGACTGAAAGATCTGACTTCACAACCATAAAAGATTGGGTCTAACTTCACAACCATAAAGATTGGGGTCTGACTTACACATAAAGATTTGGGTCTGACTTCACAACTATGAAAGATTGGGTCTGACTTCACAACCATAAAAGATTGGGTCTGACTTCACAACGATGAAAAGATTGGGTCTGACTTCACAACCATAAAGATTGGGTCTGACTTCACAAAGCCACTGACTTCAACAACCATAAAAGATTGGGTCTGACTTCACAACCATAAAAGATTGGGTCTGACTTCACAACCAATAAAAGATTGGGTCTGACTTCACAACCATAAGAA
>NW_020871266.1:170148-195148 GCF_003789085.1 Penaeus vannamei
AAAAAAAAATAGAAAGATGAAACAAGACTTGTAAGAATAATCCCTGAACACCTTCAATAAACAATATGAAAAAAGAGGAAAATATATCACCAAAAAATTTTCTGACGACACTAAAATTTCGAAATTAAAGAAGCGAAAATAAAACCGTCAACGAATTAAATGCAATTTCAATGAACAAGATACACGATGCAAATCTATTAATAAAACCAGAAAAAAAGTGATAGCCAGTGACACTTCGAAGGAAACGCCCTTTATATGTGTGACCCCAGGGGAAAGCGAAGCAAGAGAGTCAGAGAGAGAGAGAGAAAGACAGAGAGAGAAGAAAGGAGAGAGAGAGAGAAAGAGAGAGAGGAGAGAGAGAGAGAGAGAGAGAGGGAGAGAGAGGCGAGGGAAGAGAGAGAGAGTCAAGAAGAGGAGAGAGAGAGAAGATAAGAGAGAGAAGAGAAGAGAGAGAGAGAGAGCAGAGAGAGAGAGAGAGAGGAGAGAAGAGAAGAGAGGGAGGAGAGAGGGAGGAGAGGAGAAGGAGGAGAGGAGGAGGGGAGGGGAGAAGAGAGGAAGGAGAAGAGAAGAGGAGAGAGAAAGACGAGAGAGACGAGAGAGAGAGAGAGAGAGAGAAGAAGAGAGAGAGAGAGAGAGAGAGAGGAAGAAGAGAGAGAGAGAGAGACAGAGAGAGAGAGAAGATGATGCATGTTGAAAAAAGATACTAAACTAAAATAACTTTAAAACTTTCCGCCTCCTCCACCACTCCTACCACCATCTCCTCCTAACTCCTTCTCCTCCTCCTCCTCCTCCTCCTCTTCCACCTTCACCTTCTCCTCCTCCTCACCTCCACCTTTATCATCTCCTTTTCCTTCACCTCCTCCTCCTCTTTTTCTTTCTCCTTCTCCTCTTCCTTTCATTTTCCTTCATTTTCTCTTTCCTTTTCCTTCTCCTTCTCCTCCTCGACGACTACCACACTTCCTCCTCTTCTTCTTGCTCCTCCTCCTCCTCTTTTCTCCTTCTTTTTCTCTTTCTACCTCCTCCCTCCATCACCACCCCTATCCCCTCCCCCCTCCTCCTCCTACTCCTCCACCAACCCCACAACCTCCTCTCTTCCTCGCTTTTTTCCCTCCTCCTCTTCCCCCCCCCCCTTTCCCCCTTTCCCGCCGATGATAGCACCTGATAGCGCCAGTAAACTCACCGATGGCGTTTTAAGCGATAAGCGAGGATGCCTCAGAGATCGTCATTATCCCCCCCCCCCCCCTCCATCCTACCCCCTCTTTGCACCCCCACCCATCCACCCATACCTCCCCATGAGCCCCATCCCCCAATAATCACCCGGCCCACCTCCCCCCCTCCACCTTACCTCGCCCTTTGTACCCCCACCACACCCCCCATAACTCCCCATGAGACCCCCCCCCCATCACCCCTACTACGCCCCTAAAGTTAACCCTGAAATAGCAATACGTCACCAAGATGGCGAAGAAGACCACCTCCCACGCAGTCTCTTTTCAGAGGATTGGCGTGGGGGGGGGGGGGCTTATGTGGGGACTGGGCAGGGGAGTAAAAATGGCGTGTGTGGGGTTGAGGGATTTGGGTGGGTTAGTTAGACACGGAGATGAGGGGTGTGGATGGGTTCATGACAGTGGAATAGGTATGAGGGATGAAGGGGATTAAGACATGAGATGAGGGGGGAATATGGCAAGAGGGGGAGCGGGCAACGACAGAGTTAAAGAAAGATGAAAAATCAGAAAACGAAGGGAAGTAGATAAAAATGAAAGAAGAAAATATGTAACTGTAAATTTTTGTTAAAGAAAGGTTTTGTGCTTTACATTATAATACTTTAGAGAAGAGGGGGGAGGAGGAGGAGGAGTAGAGGAGGAGGAGGGAGGAGGGAGGAGGAGAGGGAAGAGGGAGGAGGGAGAGAGAAGAGAAGAAGAGAGAGAAGAGAGAGAAAAGAGAGAGAGAGAGAGAGAGAGAGAGAGAGAGAGAGAGAAGAGAGAGAGAGAGGAGAGAGAGAGAGAGACAGATAGAGAGAAAGAAAAAAAAAAAGAAAAAAGAGAAAGAGAAAAAGAAAGAGAAGAGAAAAAGAAAGAAAAAAAACAGAAAAAGAAAGAGAAAGAGAAAAAGAAAAGAAAAAGAAAGAGAAACAGAAAAAGAAAAGAGAAAGAAAAGAGAGAGAGAAGTCTATCGATGATTGATGCAGGTAAAGAAGCGGACATGCTTTTCTTACGCGGCGTTTCTGCTTGATCGACTCGCCTTCTGTGATAAGACGAGAAGGCCGGTTCAGCCAAAGCCTCACTGATGGAGCGAAGGAAAGAGAAAGAGAGAAAAAAAAAAATGATAAAGAGTGACGAGAGAGAGAAGAGAGAAAGAGATGGGAGAGAGGGAGGACGGGGAGAGATAGATAGCTAGATAGATAGATAGAAAATAGAGAGAGAGAGGGAGAGAGAGAGAGGGGAGAGAGAGAGAGAGAGAGAGAGAGAGAGAAGAGAGAAGAGAGAAGAGAGAGAGAGAAGAGAGAGAGAGAGAGAGAGAGAGAGAGAGAGAAGAGAGCAGTGAAGAAAAAGAGAGAAAGTAAAGAGGAGGGAAAAAGAGAGAAATCACACCAATTTAGTTAAAAAATAGAAAAAGAAAAAAAAAGAAAAGAAAAAAATATTCCACATGATTTGCATTTCGTGATAAGAAAAACTGCGCCTGGATTTCACCATCCATTTCCTAAATAATTTTCTGCTTTCTTTTTCTGCTTAACTTTTCGTTTTTTTCCTTACTATCATCATCATTATCATCCATAATTGCCTTTCTATCGTTTATTCCTTCTCTTTTCTCCATAACATCATCATCTGTGTTATAGTTTCTGCTCACCATTCCCAAGACAGTGCTATCATTTACACCTTATTATGATTGCATTGCTAATAATATGTAATATATAATAATTATAATAAAAATATAATAAATAAATAATAATAATAATAATAGTAACAAAAATTAATAATAACAATAATAACATACAACAAAATATAACAATAATAGCAACAAAACATAATAACAACAATATAACAAATGATAAACAATTATAATATTTTAACAAAAAAGGTCAAGAGAAGAAATGATGATAATGAAAAAGAAAAAGAAGGGGAAGAAGAAGAGGATGAAGTAGTGGTAGAAGAAGAAGAGGAAGTAGAAGATAAGAAAGAAGGTATAGAAGAAAGTAGAAAAAAAGAAAAAAAGTTTTTTTCTTCTCTACTTCTTGTTTACTACTGCTAATAATGATAATGAAAACGATCACACACACACATACACACCTATATATATTTATATATTCACACATACACACACAATAGAATATATATAATATATATATATATAATTATAATATATATATATATATATATATATATATATATATGCATGTATGTATGTATGTTATATATGCATCTATGTACATACATATAATCACGCACAAAAATAAAACTAGGAATCCAAACGATATGCAGGTATAATTTTCAGAATAAACAGGTGCATAAATCCATGCATAAGCAATTTTCAATATAATTCAATTTCATGTTGCATATGTTGTCCCCGGTATGACCCTAAAATACTTTATCGTGTTTATTGGCTTGCCTGCTTGCTTATATGTGTGTGGTCTGACCCATAGCCAGATACAGAGAGAAGCCAAATAAACAATAAACAAGCAAACGCACACCTTTCTTTCTCCCTGGTCTCTGCCGTTCTACTCTCGGATTACCCAAACAAACAAATAAACAAGATTATGCAAAGTGAGCCACAATTTAGGAGCCACCACCGACACCAGCAGCTTTCGCAGTCGAGGGAAAAAAATCACTTGTTTTCGTCTGTCGTCCGACTGTCCCCGCACACAGTACAGGGTATATAATAAGATGAAAAGGGAAATGAAGTAGTCGAAGAAGAAACGGAAGTAGAAGATTAGATGATAAGAATAAGAAGAATATACATCACTAATGTAAAATATGAGACCACACTCTCCATTCATTCATAAATTCATTCATTATTTTTTAATAGTGAACAGAACCCAGGACGCATGAAAAAATATCACCCAAATAAAGTCTGATTTCCTAAATAAACTATACAGTTCAAACTCCTGCTTAAACTCCTGTGAAACTAGTACATATGGATCTGAAATTCACTGATGTATATTCAGACTATATATGGGGAGATCTATCAGTCACAGGCCTATATAAAAACACTTATAAGTACGTAAATTAACGATCTCCAAACGCAGATTTCGGATGATTCTAATCTTAGCATTTTTTCACCTCTTATTACACGCAAAAAAGGAAAAAAAAAAAACATAGCACAATCCGAATAAAGAATTTCTAAAAAAATATATATACAAAATATCCAAAAACCTCCACCTGGAAAAAAAACAACTAATACATTTATAAAAAAAATGACCAAACAACCAAAAAAAAAAGCGGAGAAAATAAACGCTGAAAATAAACAGAAAAAAACATATATATTTACAAAGATCCAAGTAGAAAAAAAAGAAGAAAAAAGAAGGAAAACCAACAAAATAACTGTTGGTGAGCGCCGCGTGGAATCCCGAATTCGTCTGAATGGCGGCGGGGCAGAACTCGTCACAAAACAGGCCGACGTTATAGCCCTACCTCTCCCAACCCATCCTTTTGATAACCTCCCCATGCTGCAGTTCGACCTCTGACCTTGGCCACGCCTGCGCATGATAGGTCTACTTCGTTTTGTTATTAAGGGAGGTCTGAGATGGAAGACCGGTCCTCAACGTCGGTCTGTTGGATGGCGCTGGAGATATGGGCGCCTATTAAGAGATAAGGGAGGCGATATCGCTGGGGGTTTTAGGACCGCCTCCAACCAGCTTTTTTGAGGGAGTGTCTGCAAATACGTACATATATACATACATACAGACATACACATACGATTTATGTAGGCATTTACACTCTCTCTATCTCTCTCTCACACACATACACATACACACAAACACACAACACGTACACGCGTGTGTGTGTGTGTGTGTGTGTGTGTGTGTGTGTGTGTGTGTGTGTGTGTGTGTGTGTGTGTGTGTGTGTGTGTGTGTGTGTGTGTGTGTGTGTGTGTGTGAGCATAATGTTTTCATATTTCTAGATACCCAACTAAACAAAAATTGCAGACTGACACTTAGACAACTAAAAACACCAGACCAGCGCAAAAGCAACAAAAACACGCACGTACCACACAAAGAAAAGAAAAGAAGAAAGCGCAATTTCGAAACATTTAAAAATACATATATAAAAAAAACGACACACAGCTGCGTCCACTAACTCAGTTTTGACCCGACGGTGCATGGCGTCTCTAAAAATAAAAATCACTTTAATATAACGTTTACATCTCTCGTAAATTCTGGTTTTACAGGCCGTCTTCGCGACCATGAATCACAAGCATATTTCTCGCATCAACTTTTCTTTCTCTCCCGACCGCTTATTATCAAATATTGTCCTTGATTCCTCTTCCTTGTTCTTCTTCCCTCTTTCTCTTCACTTCTATAAATTCCTTTCCTCCTCTATCCCCGCTTCCCTTTCCTCTTCCCCTTCTGTCATCCCCTCCTTTGTTCCTATTCCCCGTTCCCTTCCTTATACCCTCATTCTTTCCTTCATCCTGCTCTACCGTATACCTATTCGCGCCATTCTCCTCTTCCTTCATTCACTCCATTTGCTCCTTCTCTCTATATCCTTCTCCTTTTCTTGTTCCTCTTCGTTTTCGTCGTCTTTGTCTTTGTCTCCTCTCCCTCATTTTACCCTTGCTTCTCCTTCTTTCTCCTCCCCTTCTTCTTCTTCCCCATTCCTCTTCCTCTTTCTCTTTCCCTCCTTCCTCTTCCTTTTCCCCTTTCTCTCTTTCTCCCTTTTCCTCTTCCTCTTCTCCCCCTTCCCTCTCCTCCACTCCCAGCCCTCTTACCCTCCCCCCACACCCTCCCCACACCCACTTCTGCGTCGACAGGAGTTTCGGCAAAATTATTAACAAACGACCGAACCACCATAAAGCCAACGGGTCACGTGTCAAACAAGCTGATAACGAGACGTGTGAAGTGCTAATTACGAAAACCCTCTAACCGCCGCGTTAAGGCTCGTTCTCCCCTTTGTTTATCACGGGAAACTGGTCCTTAGGCGAGGGGCAATCGGGGTGCCAATAAGGGCGAAATTTGGTTGTAGCGCCCTCCTTCCCCTTTCCCCTCTTGCCGGTCATGATGACAGTAAACAACAAGACAAACATTATATGGTCCACCCTGCCATAAAACTAATAATACCGGTAATAAAAAAGACAGAGAGAGAAGGTGGCTCCCTTTTTTGGCACTGGTTTACCTACCGGTGTTTGCAAAGGCCTGGGTGGCACTCTCTCGCGCCCACGCCTCTTCTCTCCTTCCTCCCTCTTCCCTTACACTGCCTTTTTTTTTTTCCCCTAAGTTTCCCTTTGCTCTCCCTTCTCTCGTACCTTTTCATTCTTCTCTTTTATTTATCAACACTATCTTTTTTCCTTCATTCTTTCCCTTCTCTTTCCAAGCTTCTTCCTAATCCTTCCGCTTCTCCTACATGTGTTCCCTTTCTTTCACATATCTCTTCTTCTCCTCCTTCCTCTTCCCCACCCTTCCTTTGCCTCCTCCTCCTCATCTCCTATTTCCTCCACCCCTATACCTCCCCTCCTTCTCCTCTCACTTCCCCTCCCTCCTTTACTTTCTTTTACTTACCCCTTCCTCCTCCTCTTCCCCCTCCTCCTCACTTCCTCATCCTCCCTCTCCTTCTTCCCCTCCATCCTTCTTACTGCCTCCTCCTTCCTCCTCTTCCCTTCCTCCTCCTCCTTCCTCTTCCCCTTTCTCCTCTTCAACCGTTCTTTACTTCCTCCCCCCCTCTCCTTCTCTTCCCTCACCCTCACCCTCCACCTCCTCCTCCTCCTCCTCCTCCTCTTCCTTCCTCCTCTTCCCCCCCCTCCTCCCCTCCCCCCCTCCTCCTCCTCCTCCTCCTCCTCACTCCTCCTACCTCCTCCTCCTCCTCTCCTCTCTCCTCGCTCCTCCTCCTCCTCCTCCTCGACGCCATAACAAAAGACCAGACGAGACCCTAACCACATCCCCTTCACGCCCATACTCCAAACACAGATAACGCGCCAGGATGTGAAGAGGGGGGGGGGGGGGCGACCTGAGGAGAGAGGGAGGAGGGGGGGAGGGGAAGGGGGAGGGTACATACGTGAATGAGTTGGGGGGGGGGATGAAAGGGATAGGTGGGGGGGTAAGGAAGGGGGGGAAGAGGATGAAAGGGAGATGGGGGTGGGGGTAAGGAAGGGGGGAGGGTATGTACGTGTAAGGGGGGGGGAGAGGATGAAAGGGAGAGTGGAGGGGAGGGTATATGCGTGTAGGAGGGGAGAGGAGGATGAAAGAGAGAGGTGCGGGGGGGGGGTAACGGGGGATACGGCGAAGGCTTTATATAAAAGATGATATATATTCTACTTACAATTAGAACTTCTTGGTTAACAGCTGGTCGGGGCTTTGGGAATATCACATACCTGGAAGAGATAAAATTATTAAGATATGAACACAGTACGGCGAAGGGGGTGAAGGGAGGGAGGAGGGACGGAGGAGAGGGAGGAGAAAGCTATGGATGAGGAGGGGGAATGGATATATATATATTGTGTGTGTGTGTGTGTGTGTGTATGTTGTGTGTGTGTGTGTGTGTGTGTGTGTGTGTGTGTGTGTGTGTGTGTGTGTGGTGTGTGTGTGTGTGTGTGTGTGTGTGTGTGTGTGTGTGTGTGTGAGTGTGTGTGTGTGCGTGTGTGTGGAGAGAAGGGAGAGAGAGAGAGAGAGAGAGAGAGAGAGAGAGAGAGAGAGAGAGAGAGAGAGAGGAGAGAGAGAGAGAGAAGAGAGAGACGAGCAGAGAAGAGATAGAAGAAGACGAAGAGAAGGAGAGATAGAAGAGAATGAGAGAGAGAGAGAGAGCGGGAGAATGAGGAAGAGTAGATTTGAGGGGGAGGCGTTGGAAGATTTCAAAGGCAAACCCTCTATCGCCGCCGTTTGTAGTCGCACTTCTATTTTTCTTTGCACAACTTTTCTTTGCAATACGGAAATATTTTTGACTGCAGAAGGGTAGCACCGAAATATTTTTGGGCTCCATAAAAGCCTGAGGTACAACAAACTTTTGAAAGGAGCCATAACTGTAATGCTAAAGCTAAAAATATTCGAAACTGGATGCCGTATCCAACTCGTTTTTCCACAATCAATATACAAGTCCGTAAATATACACATAACGTTGTGTTTCTCCTCTCTTACTCACTCTTTCACACGCACGCAAAGACACACACACATACACAAATAAAAAAACACATATAGACAAACACACACACACAAATTTAAAACACACACACACACACACACACAAAACAACACACACACACACAAAGTTAAACACACACACACAAAGTTAAAACACATACGCACACACTCATTCCAAACATACGACACACAGCTCAAAAAAGTACGCTCCACCCGACGCCCCCCCCCCCACGCCCGCGCCCCTTTCACGACCGGAACGTAAAAGCCCGAAAGTAGGAGTCAAGGCTAACGGCGTCGCGAGGGTCACACTCAACCTTGGAGGACAGGTCGAGCAACCGGGCAGGCAGGACGTGACAATTTCTGACATCGTTATCTTCACTTCCTCGTCGGTGTCGCCGTCTTCCTACTTTCTTCTGCTCCTCCTCCTTCGTCTTCTTCTTTCTTCTTTCCTTCTCCTTCGAAGCATACTTTATTTTATTTTATTTTTCTTCGCCTTCTTCTGCTCCTCCTTGTCCTTCTATTCATTTCTTTTTCCTTCATCCCCTCTCTTCTATTCCCCCTCTCTTTTTCTTCTTCTCCTCCCTAATCTCCTCCTCCTCCTCTTTCTTTCATCTCCCTTTCTTCTTCTCCTCCTCCTCCATCCTTTGCAAGTGAACAAACACGTTGCATTATCATCGTTCTTCATCAAGGCAAGAAACGCAGCAAGGACCCCGCAACGGTGACGCCAGGAGGGCAAGCCAGTACCTTCGACCACCATGGACGAACTTTTATATGGGAAAGGCCAGATCAGTAGCAACTCGAGGAGGTGTCATGGCGTCTGTTTAGATGATTGTTTCATTGAAAATATGACCATTAAAATCATTATTTTCCATCCTTTTTGAAAATTGAAGAGACCAAAATGATCGACCATATTCCACAAAGCATCGTAACATTGTGACGTCATCAAAATAAACCATGTGTTTTTTTTTCCAAAAATAGAATCAGACGCCATGACATCTCCTCGAGTTGCTACTGAATCTAGCCTTTCCCAACTTTAAATCCTCAAAACACCTCACATACACCTACCAACGTTCCACCATTACGCCACCACAACCCTGTAACACAACTACCCAACCCCTCATGCTATAATTCAACACCACGAACCTCTCGCCACCTACCACAACGCCACAGCCCAACCCCTACCACACACGCGGGCTCTGGTAGGTAATATGGCCATTACAATGCGCCCTGGTGAGCCTCGGTTTCAATTCGACACCTACCTTACATGGCGCCGTGGCCGGGCAGCTGGTCATTACGGCGCGAGAGTGTGTGTGTGTGTGTGTGTTGTGTGTGTGTGTGTGTGTGTGTGTGTTGTGTGTGTGTGTGTGTGTGTGTGTGTGTGTGTGTGTGTGTGTGTGTGTGTGTGTGTGCGTGACAGAGAACGAGAGAGAGAGAGAAGAGAAAGAGAAAGAGAGAGAGAGAGAAGAGAGAGAGAGAGAGAGAGAGAGAGAGAGAGAGAGAGAGAGAGAGAGAGAGAGAGAGAGAGAGAGAGAGAGAAAAGAAAAGAGAAGAGAGAAAGAAGAGAGAGAGAGAGAGAGAAAGGAATGGAGGAGACAAACAGAAGCTATGACTGCGTACCTACCCGCCTACCTCTACGCATTGCAACATACACAAAAGAGAGAGAGCAAAGAATAACATTCACAGGACTTACTCGACCTGAAATGAATGTATCATCCGACACTGGACTGTGGCTGTGACTTTGATCCTGTGACATCCTACACCTCAATCCTCTTCTTCTTCTTCCTCTCCGACGATTTCCTCATTCTCCCATCGACTCTTAACTACGTTTTTCTCTCCCTTTATTTACTCCCGTCTCCCCTTTCAATCAGCCTCCGATTCTCCCTCTATTTGCCCATAAAACAAGAGTAGAGGGAAAAAAAAATTAACGCCACTTGTACTCACTGCACCTGAGACACTTCAGAAATCAATCAACAGATCTTGTCGTCGACTTGGAGGAAAAGACGTGAGAAGGTCAACACGGAGGATGGGAGGGAGAGAGAAAAAAGAGAGAGAAAGGAGAGAAAGAGCCGACGATAGACTGATTCGAAAGAAGAAAAGAAAAAAAAGAAAGAAAAACGAATGATGTGAGAAGAAAGAAGCCAACGAGAGACTGATTCGAAAAAGAAAGAAAAAAGAAAAAAAAGGAGGATGGGAGGAGAGAGAAAAAAGAGAGAAGGAGAGAGAAAGAGCCAACGATAGACTGATTCGAAAAGGAAAGAAAAAACGAGAAAAAAACGGAGATGGGAGAGAGAGAAAGAAGAGAGAGGAGAGAGAAAGAGCCAACGATAGACTGATTCGAAAAAGAAAAAGAAAAAGAAAGAAAACGGATGATGGGAGGGAGATAAAAGGAGAGAAAGAAAGATTCGAAAAAGAAAGAGAGAAAGAAAGAAAGAAAACAAAAAAACTCGGCAAGCCGTTAGATAACAGGATTATTTTTTCACGTTTGGTACCATTTTACTTTTTTTTTTTTTTGTAAAATGCTCTTTGGCTTATTATCATTATTATTATTTTTTAATTCTTATTTTGTAAGCGTACTTCTAATCTTCCTCTTTACTCTCCCCTCTTCCTGCCTCTTGTAAATCATCATAACAATAATGATTTTCTCTCTCTCTTCACCACCCAACCCAGCCTCAACCCCCACTCGACACCTCCCCCTTCTCTCCCCCTCCTAGGGCCACCACCCTCCCCTCCCTCCACGGCCCTGTCCCTTCCCCCTCTCCCCCCTAGGCCCTCCACTTCCCAAACCCTACCCCCCTCCCTCCTCTTCCTGGGCCCTACCTCTCCACGGCCCTGTCCCCTTCCCCCCTCCTAGGCCCTCCACTTCCCAAACCCTACCCCTTCCTCCCCTCCCTGTGCCCTACCTCTCCACGGCCCTGTCCCTCCCCTCTCCCCCTCTAGGCCTCCCACTTCCCAGACCCTACCTTTCCCTCTCCCTCTCCACCCCCCCCCCCAAGAGAAAGAAAAATGTCCCTAAGGAACTCCTTTTTATATCGATCCCTAATCACACTCGCGTGCAGCCAATCCCGATGAGATCTAATTAAGCGCATGTCAATAATATCACCCTACCCCCTCCCCCTTCTCCCTCTTCCCCTCCCAGGCGACCCTTCCCCCCCCCCCCCTTTCCCTCGCGTTTGCTCAAGTTTGGATATGTTTGCGAAGGATAATACACCCGGTTCGACCTCTCTGCCCTTGCTGCCCGTTTTACGAAATCCACGCCCGTAACACGCCAACACACGCCCCAGCACTTTTTCTCCCTGTAGCACTTTTTCCACGCCCATCCCTGTAACATTTTTTTTATACGTTCATCCCTGTAACAACTTTTTTTCTACGTCCATGCCTGTAGCACTTGTTCCACGCCATCACTGTTACACTTTTTTTTTACCCACGCCCATCTCTGAAACACATTTTTTTTTCACGCCATCCTTGTAACCCTTTTTTTCCCACCCCCATCCCTGTAGCACTTTTTTCCCCACCCGTAATACCTCTGTAGAAAGTAGAAGGACTCTTACGTAGAAACTACCTTATCTACTCCTACCCGAAAAAATGATAACCAAGCTTTATAGATAATTCCCAGGCACTCAAGCAGGCTCAGTATCTGCCCGAAATCGGTAATTGTTCAGCATACTTTTAATTGACAAAATCACATGATAGTAATATCTGAAATCCTCTCACTGGCTCTGAAATCCAACTGCGAGGTTAGGTCAAGTTAGATAGATAGATATTATATGTAACTAAGATGATTTTTAATGCAATGGATATAGATAATTAGCTGTGTGACTATACACAGGATTTCTAAATGCAATTATATAAGATAATTAGCTATGTGACTATACACAAGATTTCTAAATGCAATTAATATAGATAATTAGCTATGCGACTATACACAAGATTTCTAAATGCAATTAATATAGATAATTAGCTATGTGACTATACACAAGATGATTTCTAAATGCGATGGAATAATAAGTAACGGACAGATATAGAAAGAGGTCCGACCCGATGAATATTCACATATATGGATATGTTTATACGCAAAGATATATGCGTATCTATCTATCTGATAGATATGCATTTATCTACCTGGATGTGAATTTGTCTAACTCATAGATATGCATTTATCAATCTACCTGGTTGATACGAATTTATCTATCTACCTCATAAATATGCATCTATCTAACTGGGATAGAAATTAATTGATCTATCTACCTCATAAATATGCATCTATCTATCTACCTGGTAGATATGAATTTATCTACCTACCTCATAAATATGAATTAATATATCTAACTAAATGGCAGATAAATATCTATATATGTGTAAAGGCATGTCATGTTTATGAACGCTAATACACCCACAACCAACCACGTGACCCGTTCGCTCACGCCCGTAATACCCAACCACACCTCCATCTCCCGTTCAGGCCCAAAACAAGCGCCCACATCTATGCCAAAAACACCCACTCACGCCCACGACATCCGCCCATCCCTATCCCACCCACTTACGCACATTACAGCCCAAATCGCCCAGCACCACATCCTCTTCACGCCATACCTCTCTAGGCCCTCGATGTGGGGGGACAGACGGATGGGCGGCGAGTTAAGGGTGATTAAAGGAAGAGGGATATATCCTTAAGGGCGTTTGGATTATCTTAATCCATGGAGAAGATGGAGGACTGAGCCTTCGAGAATAAGGAGGAGGAGGAGGAGGTGGTGGTGAAGGAGAAGGAGGAGGAGGAGGAGGAGGAGGTGGTGGTGAGGAGGAGGAGGAGGAGGAGGGTGGTGAGGAGGAGGAGGAGGTGGTGAAGGAAAAGGAGGGGGGAGGAGGAGGAGGTGATGGTGGTGGTGGTGGTGAAGGAGGAGGAGGAGGAGGAGGAGATGGGTAGGAGGAGGAGGAAGAAGAAGGAGGTGGAGGGTTAAGACAGAGGAAAAGATTAAAATAAACATAAAAATGAAAATAAAGATATCTGTCAGAAAATAACGCAACTAAAACACAAACCATATATAGGAAGGGGAATAAACGAAACGAGAAGGATAAAAGAAGAAACAAAGGAGTTCCTGCAACACCTGCAAACGATCAACACAAACTCATCCTTTTAGCAGCGAAGATGAATAGGGAGAGGGGAAGGAGGAGAGAAATAAAGGGAATGTAGAGAGAGAGAGAGAGAGAGAGAGAGAGAGAGAGAGAGAGAGAGAGAGAGAGAGAGAGAGAGAGAGAGAGAGAGAGAGAGAGAGATGTAAAGAAAAAGAGAGAGAGAGAGAGAGAGAGAGAGAGAGAGAGAAGAGGGAGAAAGAAGAGAAAAGAGAGAGATTTAGGAGGAGAAGGAGGGAGAACAAGGGGGGAGAAAGAAAGAGAAAAGAGAGAGAGAGGGAGAGAGGTTTGGATTCGACCAATAATACGCTCCTTTGTTTCCCGAACCCCTTCAGCGCCCGCCATTAGTATTGAATTCCAAGTCGCGCGCGAGTGAGTCCCGGTGAGATACCTCTCTCGCGTGTCCTTCATTGTTTCCTCTTTATTCTTTATCCTTTCCTCTTTATTTTCCGTGCTCTCTTCCTATTTACTTCCCCCTCCTTCTACTCCTCACTTTTTTTTCTCTCCCGTTTCGTGCGATATTCTAATTTCTTTCCTTTTGTTTTCTTCTGTGTTCGTGTTAATTAGGAGATTCACTATTTCTTTCATTATTGATTTCGTTTTTTTTTTTTTTTTTGCTGCTGCCATATATATATATATATTATATATTATATATATATATATTATATATATATATAATATATATATATATATATATATATATATATTATATTTTTTTTTTTTTTTTTTTTTTTTTTTTTTTGCCTTTTCGAGTTTATTTTGACTATGTTTTTTCCTTCGCTTCGACTTCCATTTCCTCCATCCTTTTTCTCCTCTATCTCTACCTCCACGTCTCCACCTCTTCCTCATTCATCATCATCATAATCACCATTCCATCATCATTATCATCGTCACCATCGTCATTATCATCACCATCATCCTAATCCTCCTCTTCCACATCATCACCCCCCATCCTCCTCCCCCCCCTCATCCTCCACCTCCCCACCCCTTCTACCTTAACCCCCCCCACCACCTCATCCATCTCCACCCCCCCTTCCCCTCTCCAGCTTCCCTCCTCCCTCTCCTGGCGAAACTTTGTCGATTAAAGTGTTTACCGGTAATTGAGAAGCATCTGGGCCGTTCATTAAAGTAGTTGAACTCGGCGCCCGTCCGTAAATAAGGTGCAGGTGCTCCGTGCCCAAAGGACCAACGGTGAACTCAAACAACACGGACCAACCGGCGACAAATTAGGCAGAAAGACGTTAAAAAAAAAAGGGGACGAAAAGAGGTACAAACTGCCAAGATGAACTGGCTGAAGAACGGACGGGATTAACTGGTAGAAGAACGGACGGGATTAACTGGTAGAAGAACGGACGGGATTAACTGGCAGAAGAACGGACGGGATTAACCGGCAGAAGAACGGACGGGATTAACTAGCAGAATAACTGGTAGGATTTACCGGCACAATAACTAACAGGATCCTCCAGCAGGTCAACGGACAAGATTACCCAGCAGACACTCTGACAAGAATGACGGACAGCAAACTGACAGCATTACCTGACAAAACGGACAGATGTGACGTACGGGCTTCGAGAGACTACAGACCGACATACAGGCAGACAGCTTTAAGAGATTTAATGGGACTTGTGATCGGAGAAAACAATAAACATATCAACGGAAATTGTTATTCTGTATTGGACATCGATCTTCTTGTCGGCTATTAATTGTTCCCGATTGTGTCTGCCAGCTGGCTCAACAGCTGGTACATTAACAAGGGGGACAAATTAAAGGGGGGGGGACGATGGTTAAATTCTGAACGGTAGGGAAAACGATGAAAACAAAAACAAAAACAAAAAACGAAATAGTATTCTTTTTTCTTTCTTTTGTTTTCGTCTTTTTCTTTCCTGTTTCCTGTATTTCATTTATATTTTTTTTTTTACCTTTTCCCTATCTTCTTCTTCGTTTCTCCCCCATCTCTTTCCCTTCCTCCGCCTAATTCCTTCCCTCCTCTTTTCTCTTCCCTCTTTTTCCTCTTTCTCCCCTTCCTTCCTCTCCCTTTTTCTTCTTCCCTTTCCCACCTTTCCTCTCCCTCTTCACCTCCTACTTCACCCCCTTTCTTCTCCTCCTTCGCCCCCTTCTTCTCCTTCCCTCCCTCCCTCATTCGCCCCCTCTCTCCTCCTCCTCTCTCCTCCTTCTTCCTCTTCCTCTCCTCTTTTGCCTCCTTCTTCCCCTCTTTAGTTCCTCCACATCCAAACACAAACTCAAAAATCCTCAACCTCTTCAGTCTAGAGTCTTAACAAATCCTCAGGCACCGCGGGGGGGGGGGGGGTAAGAGGTCCGACGGGGAGAAGTGGCAGGGGAGAGGAAGGAGGGCGGAGGAGAGGAGAGGGGAGAGAAAGGGCGGAGGGAGAAGGGAGAGAAGGGCGGAGAGGAGAGGGGAGAGGAAAGAGGAGAGAGGAAGGGCGGATGGGAGAAGGGAGAAGGAGGAAAGAGGGGAGAGGAAGGGAGAGAGGAAGGGCGGATGGGAGAAAGGAGAAGGAGAGGAGGCGGAGGGGAGAAGGGAGAGGGAGAGGAGGCGGAGGAGAGAAGGGAGAGGAAGGAAGGGCGGAGGGGAGAAGTGGCAGGGGAAGGAAGAAGGGCGGAGGAAAGAGGGGAGAGGAAGGGAGAAGTGGCAGGGGCGAGGAAGGAAGGGGGAGGGGAGAAGTGGTAGGGGAGAGGAAGAGAAGGGAGAAGTGGAGGGGGAGAGGCGTGGCAGGAGTGTTGGCAGTGGAGAGGGGAGACGAGAGAGGAGAGGAGGAAGGCGGAGGGGAAGGGGAGGGAAGGACAGGGAGAGGGAAGAGGAAGGTGGAGGCGAGAGAAAGGGAGGGAAAGGAAAAGAAAGGGGAGGAGAAAAGGAGAGAGAGAGAGGGGAGAGAAGTGGAGTGGAATGGAGTGAAGAGCAAATTGACGAGGGGGGAGAGGAGAGGAGTGGGAAGTAGAGGAGAGAGAGGATGGGGTAGTGACTGGAGAGAGGAAAGGGGTAAAAGAATGGAAAAGGAGGAACTGAGAAGGAAAATGGGATAAGAGAAGAAGAAGAGAAGGGGGCAGGGAAGAAATATGGGAGAAGAAATACAAGAGGAAGAGACGACGAGAAGTCAGTTAATACGTGAGAGGGAGATGAAGAAGAAGAAGAAGAAGAAGATGAAGGGGAAAGGAAATGAAGAAGAAGAAGAAGGAGAAGGGAATGAAGGAGGAGGAGGAAGAGAGGGAAAAGAAGATAGAACAGAAGAAAGAAAAAAATAAAACAGAAGAAGGGGGAAGCAAATGCCCCAAAACACACACACACACAAAGCGAAAACAAGAATGAGAAGGAAGGAGAGACCGAGGACGACACTGCGGCGGTGCGACCCTCTCCCCCCTCCCCCTAACCTCTCCCATCCCCCCCCCCCCCCCTCCCGAAGCGAGCAAGTCCATCAGTCGAGAAAACGCGTATCCGAAGGACGAGAAAGCGATCGGACTCGCACACCACAGCCTCTTCGTTATCCGCGGGGCCTCTATTCACTCTGTTAGTGCTGCTTTTTTGTTGTTTTTTTCTACTCCTGTTCTTGTTTTTTGTGTTTTTTTCTTCTTCTATTTCGTTTTCTTCTTACTATTTGTTTCTTGTCCTTTCTGTCTCTCCCCATCTCTCTCTTTCTCTCTTCATATATAATATATATATATATATATATATATATATATATATATATATATATATATATATATATATATATACATATATATATATATATATATATATATATATATATATATTATATATATATATATATTTGGCTGATTTATCCCTCGTGCTTTGCTGCCTGCAAAACGTTACTTAAGATCCTTCTGCATACTAGCGATAAAGACCGATTGGCTAAGCCATGTGTTTCATATATGTATATATACATGCATGTCAATATGCATTAATAATAAATGAATGCAAACACACACACACTGTGCGCGCGCATATACTGTTTATGTATATATGTATATATGTATATATGTATATATGTATATATATATATATATATATATTATATATATATATATATATATATATATATATATATCTTGAGAGAGAGAGAGAGAGAGAGAGAAGAGAGAGAGAGAGAGAGAGAGAGAGAGAGAAGAGAGAGAGAGAGAGAGAGAGAGAGAGCAGAGAGAGAGAGAGAGAGAGAGAGAGAGAGAGAGAGAGAGAGAAGAGAGAGAGCTTTTACCTTCGATAATACGCGATAAAACAAGCAAAACCCAACACTAATGAAACAACTTTATACACGACAGGCAATGGCAGCCCGTAACCCAAACAATAAAAAGAAAAGTGGAAGAGGAAAAGAAAGAAAGAAAGAAAGAAAAAACTAGAGAAAAAAAACGAAAAAAAAGAGAAAAGGAAAATTGTTAGACTGCCAAAACCCTCATTCTAATTAAGACAATTAGTCTTTCCTCTCCATTAAATACGACCGTGTATTTTTTTCCTAGATTGGGTAGCTTAATTATGCTCAACCTTAATCAAACATCAATTACGGGGTGCCTGTGATATCGTTTTACTATTTTATACTCCCATATAACCTGTGTGCGCGTTGTGTGTGTGTGTGTGTGTGTGTGTGTGTGTGTGTGTGTGTGTGTGTGTGTGTGTGTGTGTGTGTGTGTGTGTGTGTGTGTGTGTGTGTGTGTGTGTGTGTGTTCTCAGTTGTACTCTCCTTTTATCCTATTATTCTCGTACTCTCATTTTTCTGTGTCTGTCTGTCTGTCTGTCTGTCCTGCTGTCTCTCTCTCCCTTCTCTTCTCTCTTTCTCTCTATTTTTTTTCACTCTCCCTCTCCCACTCCCTTCAACCTCCCCCTCCAACCTCACTATCCGCCTAACCCTTTCCTCTCCCTCCTCCAGTCACTCACCCTCTTCTTCCATACTCCCTCTCTCTCTCATTATTCCCTCTCTCCCTCCTCCCTTTCACCATTCCTCTTCCTCCTTTTACTTCATTTCTCCCTCCTCCCCACCCTCTTCTTCCATCCTCCCCCTCTCTCTCTTATTTCTTTCTTTCTCCCTCCCCCTTCTTTCCTCTCCCTCCTTTACTCCATTTCTCCATCCTCCCTCTCCTCCCTTTACTCCATTCCTCCCTCCTCCACCCTCTTCTTCCATCCTCTCTCTCTCTTTATTCCTCTCCCCCTTCTTTCACCATCCCTCTCCCTCCTTTTACTCCATTTCTCCATCCTCCTCCTCCCTTCTTCATCCTCCCTCTCCCTCCCATCCTCCCTCTCCCTCCCTCCCTCTCCCTCCCCCACCCGACATTAAATAGAGAGAAGCCGTACCGAGTGGCTACCAGACGGACAGTTAGAAGGCCCGCCTCCGACAGATACATAGCCGGGCGCGGAACCAGTCTGTGCGAGGCGTGAGCGGAGCAGATAACGTGGCTTCTCGCTTTTCCCTTAATCTTACGGCAGGAGATCTTGAGGGACGCGCGGGGCCTCCTTCCAAGATGGGCGGCGGCTGGGACTGGTGCGTGGGTGTTGAGGGTCGGTTGCTTTTACGGGTCTGTTATTGGTATCATGATCATTAACAGTATTAATGTTATCATCATCACTGTCGTTGTCATTATTATCGTTATCACTGTCATTGTCATTATTATCATTATCACTGTCATTATCATTATTATCGTTATCACTGTCATTATCATTATTGTCGTTATCACTGTCATTATCATTAGAATTGTTATCATCATTATCAATATAATTACTTGTATCATAATCATTATTCGATATTGCTATCTCTATCATTATTGTTGTTGCTGTAATTATTGCTTGCATCATCATTATTAGCAATAATAGTAATAGTAGTAGTAGTATACATACTACCATCACCATAATAATCACTATTACCATTATCATTATTCCTTATTCATCTCTTTATTTCTATTTCTCCACCATCATAATTTTTTTCTTTATTATTTTTTTTTGTCCTATTAGCAATAATAGTAATAGTAGTAGTATAAATACTATCATCACCATAATAATCACTATTACCATCATCATTATTCCTTATTTATCTCTTTATTTCTATTTCTCCATCATCATCATTTTTTTCATTTTTCTTTTTTTGTCCTATTAGCAATAATAGTAATAGTAGTAGTATAAATACTATCATCACCATAATAATCACTATTACCATTATCATTATTCCTTATTCATCTCTTTATTTCTATTTCTCCACCATCATCATTTTTTTTTCTTTTTTTATTTTTTTTTTTTGTCCTGCGACCAAAAACTACAGCGATACATGTAATGGCCCCTAATTTTTGTCTCTCTGGCCTTCGTTATGGCCAAAGTTTAAAATGCACAGTTGCAGAGGTTGCAAGTTATCAAATCAGCGGCGAGAATATGCTGACGACCATCACGTTGTTTTTGAAAGCTTTGGTTTACGAAGGAAAAATGGCGAAATAATGGTAGGGAAATGTTTGAGTTCATAGTGCTCGGGCAGGAAAAATGGAAACGAAAACAAGTGAAAATAAAGTACTGTGATAATAATAGAAATGATTGATGATGGTAATGATGATGATGATAAAATAATGATAATAATGATAACAAATGATAATGATAATAGTAATAATAATAATAATAATAATAATAATGATAATGATAATAATAATAACAAAAATAAAAATAATATAACAACAAAAATAATAAAAATACTACTAATAATAATGATAATAATTATACTACTAATAATACAGTAATAATAATGATAATAATCACAACAATAACAATGATAATAACAATCTCCACAGACGTTTGCCCTTCTCCAGTTTCAGGAAAAAAAATATCCTCCACAGTTCGCTACTCTTTGTTTCTCTTGAAATATTTACTCTTTCTTCCCATGCATCTCCTCCTCCTCCTTGCATTCTTCGTTTCTCCGTTTTCTTCCTCTTTCTTCTCGTTTTCTTCTCTTCTTCACTTCACTCCCCGTTTACATCCCGGTTATATATCTCTTCCTCCCTTCACCCAGGAGCCGAAAGTCACTCTCTTCAACCACCTGAGGAGAGAAGGGAGAGGGAGGAGAGGGAGGGTGAGGGAGGAGAGGGGAGGAGAGGGAGAAGGAGAGGGAGGGGGAGGAGAGGGAGGAGGAGGGAGGGGAGGGAGAGAGGAGAGGGGAGGGGGGAGGGAGAGGAGGAGAAGGGGAGAGGGAGGAGAGGGAGGGAGAGGGGGGAGGGGAGGAGAGGAGGAGAGGGAGGAGAGGAGAGGAAGGGTAGGCGGGGAGGGGAGGGTGGATGGGAAAAGCAAGAGACGGGAGGGGAGGGAGGAGAGGAAGAATGAGTAGGAAAGGGGAAGGAAGAAGGAGGAATGAGGAGGAGAGGGAAATGAGGGGAAAGAAGAATGAGGAGGAAGGGAAAGAGGGGAAAGAAGAATGAAGAGGGTAAGGAGGGGAAGGAGAGGAAAGGGGGTTAAGTGAGGGGAAGGGAAAGGGTGTACAGGGAAAGGAGGGCGAAGAGAAGAGGGGAAGTGAGGTGGTAGGAAAAGGAAGGGAGGGGGAGGGGGGGGAGGAGAGAGCCGAGAGGGCGGAGTTAACGAGCATCACTTCGAACCACGTAATGGTATGGTGGGACGAAGAGGAGGCACAGAGTGAAGAAGAAAGCTATGGAGAATGAGGAAGAGAGAAGGACGGGGGATAGGGGTTGCGGTAGGATGGGGAAGGGGGTTGGGAATGGAGGTGGGAAAGGGTTGGGGAAGGGGGTGGGGAAGGAGGTGGGGAAGGGAGTTGGGGAAGGGGTTGGGGAAGGGAGTTGGGATGATAAAGGGATGAAAGGGGATGATGTAAGAGCAAGGCAAAGGGAAGGGGTAAAAAAAAAAAGGCAGAATGGATAGAAAGAAGTAGGGGAGGGGGGGAGGGGCCGAAGTAAGAGGAGAAGGGGGAGAGGGGGAGGGGGTAGGGGAAAGGGGAGGCTCGATGGGCACGGGACAAGTTAAGTGGCGGGGGGGGGGGTGGAGAGGGGGAGGCAGTCCTAAGTGGAGTGGGAAGAGGAGGGGGAGGCGAAGGTAGAGAGAGAGAGAGAGAGCGAGAGAGAGAGAGAGAGAGAGAGAGAGAGAGAGAGAGAGAGAGAGGAGAGAGAGAGAGAGAGAGAGAGAGAGAGAGAGAGAGAGAGAGAGAGAGAGAGAGAAAGAGAGAGAGAGAGAGAGAGAGAGAGAGAGAGAGAGAGAGAGAGAGAGATAGAGAGCGAGAGAAGAGCGAGAGAAGAAGTGATCGATGCCAAGATGGTAGATATTTCATCTTTTATTCGACCCGTTATCAGTTTCGACCCTATCACTATTGTATCGTCATTCTGGTTATTACCCCTATTAGTCTTAGTAGGATTATTATCATTGCTAATATTATCACCGGTCGTGAGCTACTATTCTTATCATTTATAATTTGATACCATCATCATTAATATGGCATTATGATTATAGTCTTTATGAGAATCAATATATTATCATTAATACTAATATACAAGGAATTGAAAAAGAAAAAGATTTTAGATATTGTCATTATCATTACAATCTTCACTTTGTTCACAATAGTAGCGATGATGATAATAGTAGTATTAATATAAGCATTACTAGCATCCTATTCTACTCAGAGATGATTTTTTTTTTAACAAAGAACAAAAAAGGACAACAAACACGCACACAACACACACACGCTCACGCACACACACACACACACACACACACACACACACACTGCACACACTCTCTCGCACACACATTTAAAAACATCTGTTAAGCCTAACCAGGTGTTTAGATCACACGAGAGTTCAACCCAAACAAGAGAAACAGAAAGAGTTCAATCGAAAAGATTCTAAGGAAAGAAAGAGAGAGAGAGAGAAAAAAAAACACATTACAGGGGCTTTAGAATTGGACAAAATTCACATAGCACCTTAATGAGTCTCACCTGTACACACACACGTAAGAAAAATATTCGGACCAAAGGGTATAAGGGGGTAGGGGGAGAAGAGAGAGAGAGAGAGAGAGAGAGAGAGAGAGAGAGAGAGAGAGAGAGAGAGAGAGAGAGAGAGAGAGAGAGAGAAAAAACATCCCGGTATTCAACCAATCCTTCGTTATGGCCCGCTAATCCACGCCTTGTGCCCGCCGTTGCACACCGCCCGTTGCACGCGGGTCGAGAGAGGCAACGTTGCAACGCCGCCGCTCCCCGGACCTGATCTACGGCAACCTTCCGTCTTGCGCCAATTAAGCGTGCGGAATAAAAGTCGCTCTTAGGCTCAGATGCCACGAGCGGCGGGGGAGGGGGGGGGGCTTAACGGCGGCGGGGGGGGGGGGGGGTTAACGGCTGCGGGGGGGGGGGCCTTAACGGCGGCGGGGGGGGGGGGTGATCGAAGACCCCTTGGCGGGATCTCTGGCTTACTCTCTCGCGCTGTCTCGTCTCGTCTCTGTCTGTCTGTTTGTCTGTCTACTTGTGTAAGAATATCATATCTATATATTTACAAATACGTGAATTTTTTACACTCTCTCTTTCGCTCTGTTTCTGTCTGTCTGTCTGTTTGTCTGCCTGTCTCTCTCTTTCTCTCTCTCTCTCTTTCGCTTTGTCTGTCTGTCTGTCTCTCTCTCTCCTGTCTGTCTCTCTTCTCCTCTCTCTCTCTCTCTCTCTCTCTCTCCTCTCTCTCTCTCTCTCTCTCTCTCTCTCTCTCTCTCTCTCTCATCTCTCTCTCTCCTCTGCTCTCTCATCTCCTCTCTCTTGTTCTCTCCTTCTCTCTCTCTCTTTCTTTCTCTCCATTTCTTCTGATATCTACTTCTGTCTCTCTCTCGTATCGAAAAGAAATGTGTATGATATATATTAAAAACGTATTCCCCATACACCCACACAACACACCACACAAAACACACACACACACATCCCAAACAACCCCTCCCCCCCTCCCCCCTCACACACACTGACACTCACCAGGCGACAGCCGCTCAATTTGGCACCAGCCATATAGCCGCATGGTCATGGTCCGGTGACGCGGAAGAGGGGGGGGGAGGGGGGGGGGGAGGGGAGGGAAAGATGGAGGGGGATTAAGGAATAGAGGATGGGGGTATGATGGGGAAGGTGGTGGTGGTGGTGGTGAAGAATAGGAGGATAAGGAAGATGAGGAGGAAGAGGAGCAAGAGTGGTGGTGGTAATAGTGGAGGAAAAGGAGGAGAAGGGGGAGTAGGAAGAGGAGGAGGAGGAGGTAGAAGGGGTGGACGACGAGGAGGAGGGGAGGAGGAGAAGGACGAGCAGGTGGTAGTGGAGAAGTAGGAGAAGAAGGAGGAGGGTATAGGAGGAGGAGGGGGAGGAGGAGGGAGAAGGAAGTGAAAAGAGGAGGAGGTGGATGATGGTATGGTGATGTTAAAGAAGGGGAGAAAGATGATGAAATGGAAGGAGGAGGAGTAGGATAAGGATAGAAAGAATAATAACTATAACACCATACGTATAGTGACCTTAAATGATAGTAATGATAATAATGATGATAATATCAACAAAAAAAATGAAGATGGGGGATGACAATGATGTGATGGTGATAATAATAATAATATAATAATATAATAATAATAATAATAATAATAAATAATAATAATAATAATGATAATAATAATATAATAAACAATAAATAATAATGATAATGATAATAATAGTAATGAAAATGATGCAAAATGCACAATGATGAACAATTAATGATGATGATGACGATAATAATAATATATGATAATAATGATAAATAATAATAATATAATACATAATAATAATAATAATAATAATAAATAATAATAACAATAATAATAATAATAATAAATAATAATAATAATAACAATAATAATAAACAATAACTAACAATAAATACCAAAAATTCCCTCTATAGTCCAAAGGTTTCCCTCCATATTCTTCATTGTTCCCTCCCTCCCTCTCCTTGCCCTCCGCCCACCCTACCCTCCCTCCTCCCTCCCTCCCCCCCTCCCCCCCTCCCCCCCTCCCACCTCCCGTCCTGACACCCCTGCGGCTGGCACATCTCTTAAAGCAGTGATTAATTGTGATGGGGGGTCGGGGGGGGCGAGGGTGAGGGGGAGAGGGGAGAGGAGAGGGAGGAGGGGAGGGAGGGGAGAGGAGAGGGAGGAGAGGGAGGGAGAGGAGAGGGGAGGGAGGGGGGGGAGGGGAAGTGTTCCGGCCAGGGATTTTCTCACCGTCTTTCCCCGGATTTATTAATATTGCCGCTTCATCGCTGCTGCCTCCTGGGATTTTATGATTTCGTTTTGCCATTTACTTGTTTATTTATTAATTTATACACCCATTTATCACGGGAGGACTTCTGTTCTTCCATTCTCCACGTAGCTTTAATTTAATTTATGTAGATTGGTTTTTGTTTGTTTGTCCCATTTTATCTTTTCGTTGTGTTATCTGTTTTCTTATGATTTATTTATTCTTTGTTTCCTTTGCTGTTTTCGTTTTTTTTATTGATCGATTTTCCAAAGTGACAAACAAAGGCAAAACTCGGCCAGCAAGAATACTTAAAGCTGATTTTTATCTCCTTAATATATGGATATTCGATAAAACGATTTTAGATTAATTATTAACAAAGCTAGATTGAAGTTAATAC
>NW_020871266.1:200148-202648 GCF_003789085.1 Penaeus vannamei
CTCTTTCTACCTAATGCCTTGAACAACAGACGTGAATGAGCCTCTTTCGTTCCATGCTCAATAGTTGGGGGCATGTGTACTTATTTGTATACATATATGTGTGTGTGTGTGTGTGTGTGTGTGTGTGTGATGGAGAGAGGGAGGGAGGGAGGAGAGAGATAGATGAGAGATGTATATACTTGCATCGCATACATACATACACACACACACGCACGCACGCAACACACACACACAAACAACACACGAAACACATATACCTACAATATTGATGCAAGTCATGAATCACATCTTTCCCTCCCATGTCGCCACCAGCACTCACTCCCCAGGAAAGAAACCGACATAAAAAAAAAATAAAGAAAAGACCCCCCCCCCTAAATATGTGGAAGACCATGAGACAGCAATCCCTTCCTATCTGGGTCGTCTCGCTGGCCATGGGAAGGGGGAGGGGGTGGGAGGGAAGGAGGGGGGTGGGGGGGGAGGGAAGGAGGGAAGGGAGGGAGGAAGGAGGGAGGGAGGGAGGGAGGGGAGGAAAGGGGGGAGGGGAGGGGGAGGGAGGGAGGGAGGGAGGGAGCAACGAAGGAGACAACAGAGATACACACACACGTGTAGATGGATAGATGGATGGGTAGGTGGATGGATGGATGGATGAATGGGTGTGTGGGTGGAAAGACAGATAGATAAACTGATGGATAGATAGATAAATGAAAAGACTGACATGCAGATATATAAACGGATAGATAGATAAGCAGATAGAGAGAAAGGCAAATAGATAGATAGACAGATATAGATACAAAAATCAAGCAAATAGACACAAAGGTAGACAGAAAAGCGAACAGACTGATAGATACAGAAGACAGAGAAATAAAAGACTGAGAATCCCTCCCCCCTTTTCTCTCTCTCCCTCTCCTCCCCTTTCTCTCTTCTCTCCTTTCTCTCTTCCTCTCCCCCCTTTTCTCTCTCTTCCTCTCCTCCCCCCCTTCTCCTCTCTTCCTCCCTTCCCCCCCTTTTCTCTCTTCCTCTCCTCCCCCATTCTCTTCCCTCTCCTCTCCCTCCCCCCTTTCTCTCTTCCTCCCCTCCCCCCCCTTCTCTCCTGCATGAATGAGAAGGCTGTCTGGGGACTCTTCAACCCCCCCCCACCCCCCCCCCCCTAACCCCTTCGACTCTCCGTGCCATGATCCTCGTTTAATATTTCATGAGGTCACCCTTGCATGCGGAGAACAAAAGGAAGGCGGGAAGGAAGGCGGCGGTGGCGGACACCGAGAGAGGAGAGAGAGAAAAAAAAAAAAAGAATAAAAGAGAAAAAAAGGAGAAAAGAAGAAAACGAAATGTTCACATATGTTTTCTCAAAAAAAAAAAAGAAAAAAAATCTGCCACCTTTCCTTCCATTATCTTTTTTTTTTTTTTAATTCGGTACTCCCTCATCGATCATTATTACCGAAGCTCATTAAACGGGAGAACAAAGACGGATGGCAATAAACAAAAGCGAGAGAGAGAGAGAGAAAAAATTATGGCTCCCTCTTCACCCGGCGTCCGAGGCGCATGTGCACACCGTCCGTAAATCCCGCCATAAACGCACGGAAAAGTATAAATGACGTGACAAATGGCCGAACAAGCGAACATCGCGAAGGCAAGTCCGTAGCGTGTAAAAGGCCAAGGGAGTAGGATTTACATCTTCTTCACATGGTTTCTCGCGTCGCTTCACAACCTGTCGAAGATCCATCACAAACAAGAGGTGGGAGCCAGTGGATGAAAAATGGCGACTTGTTTTCTTTTTTTTTTCCATTCTTTCTCCTTCATTTAGTTTACATATTTGGCGATTTCTGGCGCGGAAACCGGTCGGTTGAGAAGCAAAACCGACGTTAAAAGTTGGAGAAAGGGATTATAAACATCACCTGAAAAGCCTCCGCGCCTTTCCAAATTTAAAACCCCCCAAAAGTCGAAAAAAAAATCTCAAAAGACCGTTGCAACGGCGCTAAAGACCGGCAGTTTGTTAGCCTCCTTCCCCCCGTTTTGATACTTAATTAACCTAATAAATTTGTTTTGTTTATGGAACACACATTTTAGTGGGTCGTAAAGAGGGCGTCGGACTACAAAACTGTGCCGTATCCACCGCATCGGCTGTAAACATGACACCTTCTGACACATCACTCGACGCTGCAGATACGAGATACTCTCTTTATTAGGACGCATCAAGGTAGTCCATCCTCGGATAAGAGTAAAAACTGAAAAAAAATATATATCAAGGTCACTGGACAGTCAAGAAACATTATACTTGGTCACGATTAAAGTGATAAGATCGGCTCCAACTCCTAATATCAAGGACGATCGGGTGGCGTCCCTATGCAGCATAGTAGGCCGAAGTTACAGCTTACTACCGCATGTTCGACAATACAATGCACGAAATCAAAATCAAGTGTTATTGTATCACGCAAAATGTTATTGTATCTAACAAAACTACTTTTTAAAAAAATCCCACAGTCGTGCCTCCTCGTGTCCTAAA
>NW_020871266.1:210148-222648 GCF_003789085.1 Penaeus vannamei
ACGTTATATTTCCCTTGCATGTTGAGTACCTCGGATGATATTATACCAATGATATTGACATAAAAGCATACTTTACCTTTTTAAATCATGGTATATTCTCTTTGTGAACGACTGCATTACTGAAGGACCAAATGGCCAGCGCGTTTATTAATACCTCAGAGTCAAAAAAAAAAAAAAAAAAAAAAAAAAAAAAAAAAAAAAAAAAAAACGGGACTCAAAATGTACACGATTTAAATATTCTGGTCTTGCATATTTTTCCCTGAAAAGTGGCTACCAAACATCCCCGCCCCCTCCACCCCCTCCACCCCCACCCCAGCCGGCAAAGGGTCTTCATATCGGTCACAAGTTATGTTGACTTGGTGACTTAAGGCGGCGCCAGGGCTGTAAGACCATAATTCCGTGTCTGATAAGTTACATATGGACCTTAGCACCTTCAATGGCATGAGTGTAGCCGCCTTGAAGAAGGTTTAAGTTTTTTTCCCCTTCGTTTTTGCGTGTATTTATCTTGAGGGAGGACTGAGGTATTCATAAGCACGCGTCTCTAAACGCATACACATACATACGTACATAAATATACACGCGTAGACACACACATGCACACACACACACACACACACACGCTCTCACACACAAAACACATACACAGACGAGAACACACACACAAAAAAACAAAACACAAAAAAAAACAAAACACACACACAAATAAAAACAAAACACGCACACACACACGCACACACACGCGGCCCCTTCCCAAACGCTCCCATAACGCAAATATACACACGGTTTTAAATACATGGAAACCAAAAGACTCTATATGAGTTAATATTTTTTTGAGGATATTAAAAAAAATCTCGACACTGAAAAATTACTATAACGTACTATATATATTATTCATAGCATCCCCTTTGAATAATTGTAATCCTCTTAATCGATCGCACTGGATTAATCTTTGGGCATTGCAACTTAATGACTTTCCTGCATGCATCATCAATGACTGATTGACTAACTGTTCATGAATTTTAATCATCTTTTCCTTGGAGGGCCTTAAATTCATGCATAATTCTTAAGGAGAGCGTCTTGTAATAGATTAATTATAATGCAAAGACGTACAGATCTATACTTTTTTATATATGCAATTTCACGAGCTCTTTCTTAATATCAAGTATCCGTTAGCAGACATGTTATTCATGCAAGTAGAGTCAGATATTCTATTCATAATGCAGGTAATGATTTTCGTCTTTTGACACCTTTATGGGCGAGATGTAAATGCTGTATTATCCGTCCTTTGCACGAGGTAATAGCTTAGGATTTGGAGTAGTATTCAGAAGACGCAGACCTCAAGTATGAACTCTTTCTTTGTATTTTTTTTGTTGTATAATCTACACATTTTTCGAGACGTATCAAATGAGGCAAGAGGCGGAGGGACGTGAGGCCTGTCAGGGCTTAGGCACGTCTCCAGCGCCTTGGCTGCTTCGTGCGGAGAAGAGTGAGGAGCGGGAGCTTACCTTGCGAAGAACGTGGCGGCCGCCGAGTGCTGCGACCCCGGGGACAGCGCCCTCTGTCGCCTGCCGCCCTCGTCCTCCCCGACGGCGCCTCCTGCAGCGGCGGCGGCCATGTGGAAGTACCTGAGGCCCTGCGCCGAGGCCGAGGACGAGGACGCCGTGTGATCCTCGCGGTACCTCACGCCTCCAGACGCCTGCTGGGGGTCCCGGTGGGCGTACAGGTGGGAGTCGTGGGCGGCAAAGCCGGGTTCCTGCATGAGCTTGACGCCCACGCCCGGAACCCCAACCATGCCCGGTCTCTGGGCGTGGGTGGGCGGGGCGGGCATCTGAGCCAGCAGTGGATGCCGCCTGTCACCCACCATCACTGTGGCCGCCGACCAGTCACTCACTGCCTGCACGCGTAAACAGAGGAGCTGTTAGTCTCGTCGCCCGGAGAGGAGAGTAAACAAAGTAGCATTAACAACAATAACCCGAATACGAAGGCGAACAAGGCAGTAATAATAAGCCCCAAATATGAAGGCCGACAAAAATATTATTAATGATAACCAACTCTAACTAAATTAAGATGAAGAAATGATGAAAGGAGAGATGCGAACCAGAGGAGAGATCGCATGTAATCTGACTGCACTTCCATTCATCACAATTAATGATGATATGCTTACTGATCATTCATCACAATCTGCGAAGCTTTGTTTGGTAAACCACCACAGACACTAAAAGGCGCATCGGGAAGCGCAATGAAGCCGAAAAAGGCCATAATAAAAAGGAAAATAATAAAAATAAAAATAAAAAAATACAGGAACAACAAAAAAGTACAGATCCCAAAAGAACAGTCATTACGACTAATGGAAAAAAATAATACAGAAAGGAAAGATAAATATAACAGGGATAAAAAAAAGAAAAAAAAAAGAAATTCGAAAAAGAACGAACAACCCTCAAGACAAAAGAAAGAAAGCAAAAAAAAAAAAAAAAAAAAAAAACTAAAAAAAAAAAAACTAAAGAAAAAAAGAACCCTCAAGGCAAAAGAAAGCCCCCCCAAAAAAAAAGACAGAAACCTAATAAAAAAAAAAAAAAAAAAGAGAGAATAAGTAGTTCTGTAGCCCAGACAGAGATATCTTCCCAACCCGCAATTTAATCTATTATCAATACCAACATGCCGTCACGCAGAGCCCCCGAGACAGCGCTCTCTAACCGCGCTCGCAAACAAGAACACCTGTCGCTTGGAAACACGGCGGAAAGGTGGAACTGGAAGGAGAAGGGAGAATTTAAAGGGATAGGAAACACGGCGGAAAGGTGGAAAGGAAGGAGGAAGGAGAGGAGAAGGGGAATGAGGGAAGGGGAAAGGGGAATGGATGGGAGAAGAGGAAAGGGAATGGGAGAAGAGGAAAGGGGAATGGGAAGAAGAATGGAGAAGAGGAATGGAGAAGAGGAAAAGGGGAATGGGAGAAAGAGAAAAGGGGAATGGAGAAGAGAAAAGGGAATGGGGGAAGAGGAAAGGGGAATGGGGGAAGAGGAAAGGGGAATGGGAGAAGAGGAAAAGGGAATGGGAGAAGAGGAAAGGGAAATGGAGAAGAGAAAAGGGGAATGGAGAAGAGGAAAAGGGGAATGGGAGAAGAGGAAAGGGAAATGGAGAAGAGGAAAAAGGGAATGGGGAAGAGGAAGGCGAATGGGAAGAGGAAAGGGAAATAAGGAAGAGGAAAGGGAATGAGAGAAGAGGAAAGGGGAATGGGAGAAGAGAAAAGGGGAATGGGGAAGAGGAAAAGGGGAGGGAAACAGGGATAAAAAGAAGAGGGAAAGGCGTTGGGAGGGGACAGGACAAGCAAGAGAAAAGGGAGGAGGAAATAAGAGGAAGGGGAAGAGGGGAAAGGAAAAAGAGGAGTGAAAAGGAAGGTAAGAGGGAAAAGGAGAGGAATGGAGAAAGGACAGACAAGAAGATAAGGAAGGGTGAAAACGAAGAAGAATGAGAATGAGGAAGGGAAAAGAGAGCGAGAGAAATGGAGAAGGAACAGAGAGAAAAGTGGAGTGGAAATTAAGGGAGGACAGAAGTAGGAGAAAGGGGAATGAGGAAACTAAAATGAAGTGAAAAAGGGATGGCAAAAGTGAACACGGAAGGACGAGGGTAGTAATGAGAGAGGAATGATAAAGAGGAAAAAAGAAAAGAATGGAAAAAGGAAAAAATAGAGGAAGGAAAGGATAAACGAATAGCAATAAGGATGAGAAAAAAGGAAAACGAAGATGAAGAGGAAAAAATAAACCAACAAAAAGGACAGACGAGGAAGAAAAGGAAAGGGGAATGGGGAATGAGAAAGAAGTGAAGAAAGGAGAGAGGAATGGGGAATGAGGAATAAAAGAAGAAGGAGAGAGGAAAGGAATAAGGAATAATAGGAAAGGAGAGAGGAAATGAGAAAAAAGGAGAAAGGAGAGAGGAATGGGGATGAGAAAGAAAAGAAAGAAAGGAGAGAGGAATGGGGAAGGAGAAAGAAAAGAAAAAGGAAGAAGGAGAGCAGGAATAAATAGGGAAAGGAGAGAGGAATGGGGAATGAGAAAGAGAAAGAAAGAGAGAAATGGGGAATAGAAGAAAAGAGGAGAGAGGAATGGGGAATGAGAAAGAAAAGAAGAAAGGAGAGAGGAATAGGGAATAAGGAATAAAATAGGAAAGGAGAGAGGAATGGGGAATGAGAAAGAAAGAAGAAAGAGAGAGGAATAAACAGAGAAATGGGGAAATGGAGAAGAAAGGAAAGGAGAGAGAATGGGAAATGAGAGAAAAGAAATGGGAATGAGAAGAAAAGAGTAAGGAGAGAGGTAGGGAAAAAGGAATAAAATAGAAAGGAGAGAGGAATGGGAATGAGAAAGAAAGGAGAGAGGAATGGGGAATGAGAAAGAAAAGAAGAAAGGAGAGAGGAATGGGGGAAAAGGAATAAAATAGGAAAGGAAAGAGGAATGGGGAATGAAAAAGAAAAGAAGAAAGGAGAGAGGAATGGGGAAAAAGGAATATAATAGGAAAGGAGAGAGGAATGGGATGTGAAAAGAGGGAAGAGATAGAGAGACACAAAAAAGAGGGAAGGAAGGACGGGAGACAAAGAAGGCGAGGGGGGGGGGGGCTGAAGAGAATGCATGAGGTTAAAATGGTTTAGTCTGGGAAGAAAAGAATGTAAAGTGTGGTGATAAGAAAAAATATATATATTATAAAGGTAAAGTATTGGGAAAATGCATTAGATAAAGAAGGAAAGGGAAGTATTTAATGATAGTAATTTATAATAATGCTAGCACGAATAACAGTAATGATGATAATGATGATGTATTGATGTTGATGATGAAATTGGTCATGATGATGATTATAATGAAAATGATGCTACTACAGCTAATCATAATAACAATAACATTGATTTAGACAATATCAAACAACAATAACAGTAACAATAACACACAGACGGTGAACATTTAAATAGCAATTGTAATGAAAATAAGAATGATAACGAAACTAGTACTACTAACAATAACAACAAACATAACAATAATCATATTCATATCAAAACCGTAACAACCCCAATAACACCACCACCACCGCCTCCCTCCCTGGCACCGAGGCTCCGCGCGCAGGGGACTCCCGCCGCCTCCCCCCCATCGCCTCCACTCCCCTCCCCCCACCATCGGCTCCCCTTCCGCCTCCCCCGCCTCCCCAGCGCCTCCGCCTCCCCCACCATCGCCCCGCCTCCGCCTCCCCACCATTCGCCTCCGCCTCCGCCTCCGCCTCCCGCCTCCGCCTCCGCCTCCGCCTCCGCCTTCCGCCTCGCCTCCCTCCGCCTCCGCCTACCCCACCATCGCCCCGCCTCCCCCGCCAGCGCCTTCGGTTCGCGCGCGCGGAAGCGGGGTGAGGCGCCCGTGAGAAAACGTGCCTCCGCTCCCGCCGCCGCCGCACGGTCGCCGGACACGCCCGTTGCGGTCATGGCAGCGGTCACGGCGAGAGAGTTTTCTTTAATGGAATATAAGACACGCAGATGTTAGCGGGGGAGGGGCGTGGGGAGGCGTGGGGAGGGGCGAGGGAGGGGCGGGAGTGAGGGGGAGGGGGGAGGAAGGTCTTAGGTCTCCACGCTCGCGCTGCGTCTCGGCCAAGGGGCCCTTCCCACGGGCTTTCTCTCCTTCCCTCGCTTTATTCTCTCTCTTTCTCATCCGTCTGTTTCGTCTTTTTCTTTCTTCTTCTTTTTTCTCTATTTTTTTCTCTTTCTTTCTCTTTCTTTTTCCTGAAATCATTCTCTCCTTCTTCTTCCCGTATTTTTTCTTTTCTCTATCCTCTTTCTCTTTCCCCCTTTTTCCTCTCTTTACTTACTTTATACAGACACACACGCACAGAAATGCACACACATATACGAACACACGCACACAGACACACGCAAAACACGAACCACAGGCCCCTTTAACAATAAAGATACAAGACCAACACGATCACACTGCTACAAATAACACCAACGTTATCATCGCGCACCTTCTTATTTTGACAGCTATATCAACAACAAAAAACAAACGCCGTTTTCATAACACTCCGCCTTCGTCTTGATAATAACAATAATATTCTGTAAATACAATAACAATTACGGTGCCTCAGCTTGACAGACGGTCGAACAAAACCTTAAACCTTCGCGTGCAAATTGGATTCAAAACAACACAAAATTGAGACAAACGTTCCGATTCTAAACCATAAACTCGCATTAGAAACGTTGGGAGGGGGGGAGAAGGGGAGAGGGGAAAAGGGGTGAAGTGAAAGGGGAAAGGGGTGAAGAATGGAAAGGAGAGAGGGTGAAGAGTGGAAGGGGAAAAGGGGTGAAGAATGGAAGGAGAGAGGGGATGAAGAGTGAGAGGGGAGAAGAGGGTGAAGAGTGGAAGGAGAAAGGGGGTGAAGAGTGAGAGGGGAGAAGAGGGTGAAGAGTGAGAGGGGAAAAAGAAGGAGAGAGGGGGAAGAGTGGAAGGAGAGAGGGGGTGAAGAGTGGAAGGGGAAAAGGGGTGAAGAGTAAGCGGGGAGAGGGGTGAAGAGTGAGAGGGAGAAGAGTGAAGAGTGGAAGGAGAGAGGGGGTGAAGAGTGAGAAGGGAGAGGGTGTGAAGAGTGAGAGGGGAGAGGGGTGAAAGAAGGGATGAAGAGTGGAAGGAGGAAGGGTGAAGAGTGGAAGGGAGAGGGTGTGAAGAGTGAGAGGGGAGAGGGGTGAAAGTGGAAGGAGAGAGGGGTGAGAGTGGAAGGAGAGAGGGGTGAAGAGTGAGAGAGAGGAGGAGGGAAGGGAGGATGGAGATAGTGGAAGAACGTTGGAGACTGGTGGAGGGCGTTCGGGGGAGAAAAAGGAAGGTCGAAAGAGAGTTGGAGAATGAAGGGGCGGGAAAAAAAGGGTGGAGGAGGAATGGTGGAAGTTGAGTGGAAGAGAAGAAAGCTGGAAGAAAACTGGAGACTGAGAAAAGTAGGATAATAACCGGAGGATGAGAAGAGCTTGAGATTGGAAGGAAGACGTAAGGGAGAGAGAGAGAAGACTGGAGGAAAGGCTAAAAGGAGAGTTGAGAATGGAGTGACGACTAGGAGAAAATTTGGGATTAGGGTGAAGGGGAGAGAGAGAAAACGACCATAAAGAAAACGAACAGAAACTCAAAAAATGGATCCCTGATAGAGTGATAGAGTGAAAATAAATTATACGATAATGGAAGCAGGAATTCTAAGTTACGAGAGAGAGAGAGAGAGAGAGAGAGAGAGAGAGAGAGAGAGAGAGAGAGAGAGAGAGAGAGAGAGAGAGAGAGAGAGAGAGAGAGAGAGAGAGAGAGGATTCTGGCCTTGTTGGTCGAATCCTCTTATAAGATACGAGGTTCTCTTAGGTCGTCTAATATGTATCAGGACGAGCGCTTTCTTCTCCCTCTCTCTCTCTCTCTCTCCCTTTCTCACTCCTCTCTTCACAGGCTTGTCCTCGCCCTTTTCCTCACTCACTCACTTCCTCTCAATATTTTCCTTTCTTCTCCTCCTCCTACCCACTCCATCTCTCTACCTGTTCCTCCTTATATATCGACCTCCTTTCTCTCTCTCTCTCTCTCTCTCTCTCTCTCTCTCTCTCTCTCTCTCTCTCTCTCTCTCTCTCTCTCTCTCTCCTCTCTCTCTCTCTCTCACTCTCTCTCTCATCTCTACTCTCTCTTCTCTCTCACTCTATCTCTCTCACTCTATCTCTCTCTCTCTCACTCTATCTATCTATCTCTCTCTCTCTCTCTATCTATCCTATCTCTCTCCTCACCGCCCACCGCCGTTGTCACTGCAGCACAAATGACACTATCTCCGCCGGAACGTGTACAGATGGCGCCACCCGCTTCCTCCGGTCCGCCCGTGAAATGCATTTCGATATTGCACCCATCCTTCGACTCGGGCTGTGTCCTTCTTGGTGTCTCGTTACTCTTTACTCTCTCTAACTCTCTTCTCTCTGTCTGTCTGTCTGTCTCTCTCTCTTCCTCTCCCCCCTCCCTCTCTCTCTTCCTCTCTCTCTTTTTCTTCTCTCTTCTCTCTCTCTCTTCTCTCTCTCTCTCTCTCTCTCCTCTCTCTCTCTCTCTCTCTCTCTCTCTCTCTCTCCTCTCTCTCTCTTGGGATTTACTCTAATGGATTCAACATCTATGGTGGTCTAATCTTTCTTCTTCTTCTCTTTCTCTACTCCTTTAGGTATTTCTTTTTTCTGATACTCCTTCAACTTTGTCCATTCCTCCACCTCTCCCTTCACTACTTACATGTTCTACTCCAACTCACACCTCTCTCTCCCCATTCCCCTCTTTCACCTCTTCCTGTATCTTCACTTCCTCTTCTCATCTTCCTTCTCCTCCTCCACTCCTCCTTCCTTCTCCCTTCTTCTCCTCTCCTTCTTCTTCTTCCTCCTCCTCCTCCCTCCACCTCTTCTTCCCCCACCTCCTCCTCCTCCCAAATCTTCTTCCCCCTCCTCCTCCCCCCCCGCACCCAGCGCCATCCAGTGGAAGGTTACGCTCCCCTGGCCAGCGGTGTCTCTCCCCCTCTCCTAAATCCTTCAAAGGAGACAGTTGCAGGTGTCCGCTACAAGACCACTGGCCCGCCCGACCTCAGCCGTTGGGTCGTTGGTCGTTTTCAACTGCTCAAATGGCCGTCGCGCCAATCCATCGAGTGACTCTATCGTTTTATGTCACGCGTTCTATATTTGGATGAGGGGGGGAGAGGGGGGAGGGGGGATTTACGTCATAATATTTGGGGATTTATTTATGTCGTAAAAATGGACCAACGGATTAACGACTGCATTGGGCCGATGGACCGTCGAGGACACAGCCATAAATTCCTCTGGTGTTGCTGGGGAGAGGTTCAATTTATTTATATTTTTAAAAGCTGCCACGTGAAATGTTTGTAAAAACTGGAATTAGATCTTTGAAAAAAGAAAAAATCGAACAAACGTCAGCGTCAACGTTTTCCTTTGTAATTTTCCGTTTTCTTTTAGAAGGTAGACCAGTCGTTTTTCACTCCCTTTAATATAATTAGTTTTTTTTCTCTCTCTCTCTCGAGGCGCACACTCTTTATATAAAAGATTTTGTACCATAAAGACAAACGAAATAAAATGGCTATCAACCCATTCCCAATCTTTATCTAAAATATCCTAAAAACCCATTTTCTATCATTCCTCGCTTCCTCTACACACCCCTCCCCTTCCCCTTTTACCCTACCCCTTTCTACCTCTCTGTCTCTCTTTCCCTCCCTTAACTCTTTCCCTCCCTTTCCCCTTTATCTCTCTGTCTCTCTTTTCCCTCCTCTTAACCCTTCCCCTCCCCTCTCTCTCTCTGTCTCTCTGTCTCTTCTTTTCCCACTCCTTTAACTCTTTCCCCTCCTTTCTCCTCCTCTCTCTCGCTGTGTCTCTCTGTCTCTCTTTTCCCCTCTCTCCCTCTTTTCCCCTCCCTTAACTCTTTCCCTCCCCTTTCCCTCCTCTCTCTCTCTCGCTGTGTCTCTCTGTCTCTCTTTTCCCCTCACCAAAGCCCGTCACTCTAGATTACCCTCGGCCGTTCGCGAGTAAATATCACGGAGTAATCACTTACCAAATTGCCTGTCAACCTCAAAGTCTAAACCATTGAGGACGAGCCACGGTCCGAGGGGGACTTGGGGGGGGGGGGGTGAGGGAAGGTTTGGAGGGGGGCTTTCGGGGGGATGAGGGGGGGGGGGTGAGGGAATAGAAAGAGGGGGAGGGAAGAGGGCAGGAGGAGGGGGGGCGTGTGTGAGGCATGGGTGAAGGGAAGATGCGCGGAAGCCGGTTGGAAGGGGAGGGGAGGGGGGTGTTAGGGGGGTCATATAGCCCTTGATGTGCACGTCCATCACCTTCTCCCCCACCCCCCCCCGCCCCACGCCCCTCCTAACCCCTCTCTCCTTCAACGCATCCATCAATCTCTCCTTCATGACAATGGAAGCTCACCTCCCCCCCCCACTCCCTCCTCACCTCTTTTTTTCTATTACTTCTCTTCTTCCTTTCCTTGTTTTCTTCTCCTCATCTTTATCTTCTCTCCCTTTCTCTCTATAAATGAGAAATTTTGAAACATGTTCTTCTCTATTCTCTCTTTCTCTTTCCTCCACAGTTAACGGTCCTTCCTCCCTCTCCTCTTCAACATTGTGCCGATCTGCCCTCCCTCTCTCCCTCACTTCTCCCCTCCCGTTAACTCTCACTCCATTGAACCCTAACCCTCTCTCCCTTAAACCCTAAAACCACACACGCACACACACACACACATACACACACACACACACACACTTTTTCTTTCTGTCCTCCCACTCCTTTACTCTTTCCTATCTTTAAACACACACACACACACACACACACACACACACACACACACACACACACACACACACACACACAACACACACACACACACACACACACACACCACAGCACACATAGTCCAACCCTCCCCCCACCCCACCCGACCCACTCACATAAAAAAACTCCCTTCCCCTATATAAGACATTTTTCTCGATTTTATTCCTTGCCATTTTTATTTCCCTTGCCGTCCGTCACTCAATATACAAAACCTTACGTCGCCGCTTCTTGTTTTATCCGAAGCCCCTTTATCTTGCAAAGGCTGCAACATTTCACTTTTTGTTTTGGTTCACGTTTTCAAACTTTTTGCTTCGCTGTTTCCTCCGTTCGGGTTATTGAATTGGATTATTTAGTTGAATGTTTTTTTTTTTTTTTTTTTTTTTTCTCTTCATTTTTCCTAATATTTCTGATGGTGTCTCTGGTCTATCTCTCTCTCTCTCTTTTCTCTTTCTTTCTCTCTCTCTCTCTCTCTCTCTCTCTCTCTATCTTCTTTTCTCTCTCTCTCTCTCTTTCTTTCTTTCTCTTCTCTCTCTCTTCTCTTTCTTTCTTCTCTCTCTCTCTGTCCTCCACGCCCCCTAACCAATGTTGCCATAGCCTGAAGGCAAATGAGGAAGGGGGTTAGCATTGGTGGAAGGGCGGGGGGGGGGGGTGAGTCACGTGGTCGGGGGTTGTTGGTAACGCTGGCGGGGGGTGCGGGGAGGGGGGGAGGTCGTCAGCTGCCTGGGTTACGTCGACGATGTTAGTGGGCGTACCAGATGGCGTGTGTGTGTGTGTGTGTGTGTGTGTGTGTGTGTGTGTGTGTGTGTGTGTGTGTGTGTGTGTGTGTGTGTGTGTGTGTGTGTGTGTGTGTGTGTGTATGTGTGTGTGTGTGTATGTGTATATGTGTAGTGTGTATGTGTGTGTGCATGTGTGTGTGTGTATGTGTGTGTATGTATATGTATATGTGATATGTGCCTGTGAGTGTGTATGTTGGTGTGTGTGTGTGTACGCTACGTTCGTATATATATGCATGTATATGTCTACCATATATGTATTTTACACATATAAGACAAATATATGTATATATATCTATCCTTCCACCACGGGACAAGATTTCCTTACCACATATACCATAAATCACATACGTGCGTGCGTGCGTGAGCAATGCAGGCGACCCACACAACCCTTTTCACATCTCCCTGTGTCCCCCTATGACCAAAGTGATAGCCATTGGTTTCACCTTTTAGAGGCAATAATGATTCTGCAAATGCCTAATTAGATGCGTAATTGCGGCAAATTACGGCACCATGAGGAGGGAAAGGTGTCAATAATTGGGTTAATAAAATCCGCACCACAAACTGTGTAATTGGCTAGTTGAATGTAATTGACTTGTTATCATCAGAGTGAAAGTCGCCTAGGTTGCCTACTAAGCTACTTTTGTTCGTCTGTTTGTCTAAACATCTAACTACCGTTCATCCATATTTCTATCCTTATACAACCCAACATTTAGCATCATATATATAAACGAAAAACAATGATAAATCGAAAAAAAAAAAAAAAATCGTCAGGTTATTCAGTATTTACAAACCCCCTTTACTTGTGTTCTAAAATAATCATATTTCGACCAAATCAATTAGGGGTGAAAAATGTTTTCCAACATGGCGTAATGAAATAATTGATTAATTGCCCAATTAATTCATAATCAGGAAAATTAAAAGCGAAATAATTTTCCCTCACTCCATCTTTAGTAAACGCTCTCACACACACGCACGCTACTCCTGTCGATCATGCTCTTAAATATTTATTCATTCATATATTCTTTCCTATTCACTTTCTCCACTAGCTATGCCCTCCCCCCCCCACTCTTCTCCAACTCCATCCAACATATCAAAATACGCTAGAAATAAGAGGGAGCTGGAAAGGGAGGGAGGGGGGAGGAAGGAGGAAGGGAGGGGAGGAAGGAGGGAGGGAGGAGAGAGAGAGAGAGAGAGAGAGAGAGAGAGAGAGAGAGAGAGAGAGAGAGAGAGAGAGAGAGAGAGAGAGAGAGAGAGAGAGAGAGAGAGAGAGAGAGAGAGAGAGAGAGAGAGAGAGAGAGAGAGAGAGAGAGAGAGAGAGAGAGAGAGAGAGAGAGAGAAAAGTCCTAAAATGTAAATATTTTCCATAATTTGACCCACGTAAACCTTCGTCTCTCGCT
>NW_020871266.1:232648-240031 GCF_003789085.1 Penaeus vannamei
TGAACATTATACTTTTTAGTTATAAAGGTGTCGACTCGTTTGTTATTTATAGATACTGCAAAGATTTTGTGGTCATGAGAGGTTAACAGGCGTTGCTCACAGCCATTCCCACCTCTTAATGGCGTGCACATAAACATCGGGCGTGTACGTGCGTGTGCGTATGTGTGTTCAAGATAAATTTGGAAGGCGTAAACACATCCATAATCCTCGGTGGGATAATTCTGAATTATGTTCTCCACTCCGCGAATAACCGGCCCGATCGACACGGACCATTAAGCTCATTTAAGATTCGTCTCTGCGATGGAACATTGGACGGGAGGAGCGGATGAAAGGGGAACAATAAGAAAAAATTATTATAGTTACGGGCACGGGGGGAAAGGATTGCTAAAGGAAGAATACGTGAGGAGCGGTGTGGGAGGGAGGCGAGGGAAAGGGCGTGGGGAAGAAAAAGAACTAGTGGGTGGGAGGGGTTAGGGAGGAAAGGGATGAAAAAGGAAAGAACATAAGAGGATGGAGGTGAGGTATGGAAAAGGCTGGGAAAAGAATATAGGAGGTGGTAGTAGGGGTCGGAGAGGGAGGAGAAAGTGGGAAAAAGAAGGAACATAGGATGGGCTGGAAGGGTAGCACCAAGGGACGTGATTAAAGAGAATATATAGATAGAACATAGAGGAGGCAGGGGAGGGAGGAGAAAGGGGGAAAGAAAGAATATATAGAGCGGTTGGGGGGATGCAGGGGAGAAGGGGAAAGGAAAGAACATAGAGGGAGGCGAGGGAGGGAGGGGAGAAAAAAAGGGGAAAGAAAAGAACAGGTACGGAGGGTGGGAAGGATGGGAGGGAAAGGAGAGGATAGGGGGAAAGGTGAAGATACAGTGAAGTGTGGGAGGGACGGGAAAGGGATGTGGGAGAGAAGAAGACACGGTGACGGAGGGAATTAGTGGGAAAAAGATACTGAGGGAAGAGACCATAGGGAGGGTAAGCGAGGAGGAGAAAGGCAGGGAACAGGGATGAAGAGGAAGAGGGGGCAGAGAGAATGGGAGAGGACGAGAGGAAGAGGAGGGACAAGGAAAGGAGGGAGCGGAGGAGAGGGGAAGACGAGAGAGAACGAGATGAATGTATGAGAAGAAGAGAGAACGACAGAGAGATGGAGGTAATCACTTACGTGAGACCATCCTTAGCGCGTTGATCAACTCTGAGAGAACAGGGGAGAGGAGGAGATTAGCCATTTAGAGACATGCTGTAAGAAATCTCATTGGCACTACCTGGATCGGAGATGAGATGCGCACTACGAGCGCATGAGAGCAGCGAGAGAGGGCGAGTCACCTACGACTGAGGGGAGAGAGAGAGAGGCGACGATCCAAGGATCCTTGGGAGTCTCGATGATAGAGTGCAGAGGAGTGGAGGAGAGAGTGAGAGGAGGGAGAGAAGAGAGAGAGAGATAAGAGGATAGATAAGAGAAGAGAGACGACAAAAGAAAAAAAGAGAAGAGTGAATGGCTGATGAGAGAAAAGACACCAACAAGAGAAAAGAAACATGTTTAAACAAATCAGAAATAAAATCCCAAAGGAGGGTAATACAATCAGCCCCGCAGGACTTTCAGGAGTATAGCCAAGGCGGTCGTCGTCAGCCCAGAAACTAAACACAGCCCGACTGGCCTCGTTCGGTATCTCCACCCATTGTCCTACGGCACTGAAGTACGCATTGTGGGTAGGTAATAACACGTGCTAACTTGTCCACCGGAGGGCTCGACAGTACTAGGGTGGCCACACGTTCTTTCACGCTGCCATTATCTCGTTTGTTCCACCACTCCCTCTCGGTACGCGGTCGGGCGGGAATTTGATCCTTGGGCTTTTAGTATGTGCCATTCCACTCTCCCTCTCCCTCTCCCTTCTCTTGGAGAATCCCCTCCCCCTTTGGCCTTCCCTTTTTCCTTCCCCTCTTTATTTTTTCCCCCTATGTCTTCGCTTCCTCCTCTTCTCTTCCCTTTGTCCTTTCCCTTTCCTCCTTTTGAGGTCCCCTCTTGCTCCTTCACTTTCCTCCATGCTTTTCTACCCTCTCCCTTTTCCTCTTCCCTTGCCCTCTCTCCTCTTTTTGTCCATTGTCATTCCTTTCCCTTCTCCATTTTTCCTTCTATTCCTTTTTTCCTTTTGCCCTTTCCTTCCCCTTTTATACATGTCTTTTGTCTCTTCTTTAATCCTCACCTCTTCTCTCTCATTATTGCCTCTTCCACTTCTTCCCTCCCCTTCTCGACCATCGCCCTCTCATCTTAGCTTCTCCGTTCTCTCCCCTCTCACTACTGCCATCTTTCCTCCCTCTCGCGATTTCCCTCTCCCTCCCCTCTCAAGGGTATTACCGCTTCCCCCTCCTCTCCCCTCTCAGCCTTAACCCTTCCCCTCCCCCTCCGCTCCGTACTCCCTCTCCTCTATCTCCTCCGACCTCCCCCGTCCCTCAAGTCAAACTTAAGGTGGATATTTTATCTTAGGCCACCCCCTGGCACCTGCCGGTCACAAATCTGGCACTTGTTAAGCTACTCGGGAAGGACACGTCGGTTAGTTTACCCCCCCCCCGGCCCTGGCCTGCTTGTAGTGAGAGGCCAACCGACGAGGCGTGAATTCCGAGGGAATTCTCTGAAGATGTTACTCTAAGGGAGGAATATATAGCGGGGAGTTTTCGAGTCCACGGAGCGGCTGTCAGAGGAAGGTTTAAAATGGCGGCTCCGGATTATTTTAGAGAAGGCGAGAGTAGTTTTTGTGTCGGTCCTCCTACCGGACGGAAAGCATTCCATTTACGCGTAAAGAGAAAAAAAAAAAGGGATAAATAAAATTAACAGAAGCGAATGAAAATAAAGTCATAAGATCATTCCCAATCGGCACGAAACAGATGTCGAAGTACGAACCAAAGACCAACAGCATTGGAAAGCTTTTTTCGAAAATATCACCGAGACCTTCGCATTTCCATTCAACCCGACCTCGATGAACTCGGCGCAGATAACGATATCCATAGAGCGAGCGATGTTAGATGAACCGGAAAAACGCGGCATAAGAAACTAGACATCAACCCTATCGATGGCCACTGTGTTTAGGCAAACAGGTAACCAAGTACTTGACACCCAGTTCCTCTCGCTCAGACAGACTCTTATTTACTCCAAATTAAGGCTAACGACCCAGACGGCCGTCGTTTATGATGTTAATTTGACGGGCAGTTCTTCGGATACGACTTAACCGCCAGTTGCTGATCTCGAAAGGAAGAGGTAGTCGGGAGAGGCTGGCAACGAAATCGACATTTTCTCGTTGGCTGATCGAGTTGAGATATTTCGCGATATGTCAAGGTGAAAAAAAAGGATATCTTTATTGCAATCAGAATATTATCGGAGACACATGCGAACACCGCAACTGATTAATCTGCGTGCCACCTCCTACTCACTTGTTTCTTTTTTTTCACAATCCCAAGGCGTGTTCATTTCCACCATACGGCTGATCAAGAGGCCGGGAGAAATATAACCAAAGAGGGACACTAGTAAATATGGATAAAAAAAATTAATTTAACCAAAAAAACACTGCTCAATAGGAATAACATATTATCTTTCACTCAAAATACACCAACAAAGAAACAAAAAAAATAAATAATCTCACACTTAGGAAAAGACCCAGATATACCCAATTAAATACAAATACTTGTTTAAATGTAGACCGCTCTCCCAATGAATAATGCACGTGTAAACCATTCTACCTCTTTATTTTTAAGCCCACTACAACTCCCCCCCTCCACCTTTATTCATCTTTCACTATCCTATCCCTTGTCTTTCTATTAATCCACCACCTTCCAACCTCCATCTCTACACCCTCTTTCAAATTGCCTTCTTCGCCACAATATTCCCTTTTTCCCTTTCAGGTTTTGTTCATGAAATCCTCTTTCTCTTTCCCTTTCTCTCTTTTTTCTTTACATCCTACCTATATATCCATATTCCTATCCATAAGGGAAAACCATTCATATATCGGGCTATACAAATCTCTTGTTGATTGCCCGTTTTTACCGATAAAAATATGATGTTTTACTTTTTCTACAACGTCGTTTAATGTTGCCATCTAAGCTGTCCAAAACTATATGACAGTCGTGCTGATGTTATTTCCTAATATTTTCGTTTAGCTCCTCCCTTTCTTTTTATCTATCAAGTGCATTATTCAATTCTATCCTCCTTCTTTATCTCCCTCCTACTATCCATGCCTTCATAACTGGTTTTATCGTCCTTCTTCCTTGACCCTATCCGGGATGCTCCATCTCTCCTATCCTAAACTGCCCTTTCCCTTCTACCCTCCCTTACGCCACACTATACTCTCCCTTTCTCCATCCTTCCCTCCTTCCCGCCTTCATTATACCTAACTTTCCACCCTCCTTCATACCTTCCTTTCCTTCCCTCCTTTCCATGCTCTTATTTCCTCCCTCTCACACCCCTTCCTTCCTCTACCTTCCTTCCTTCCCTCCTTCCTGTCTCACTTTACCTCCCTTCGCACCCTCCGTCTATCTTCCTTCTCTTCCCTCCTCATTTCCTTCCCTTCCACCCTTCATATACCTACCTTTCTTCCTTCCCTCCGTCTCACCCTCTTCACCGTATTGTTAACCTTCCCCTCCTGAATTGTTTAACCTCTACCTGTAGGCAAGATTTGCTTAATCACTATACACTACACTAGATACTTGGATACGTTGCATCACGTAACTTTAAATTATCTCTTAGACTAACCGCAATATTATTGATTTCCGGAGCTGAGCCCATTTTACTCAGTTCGCCAGCTTATATAACCTAGGTACTTAATCACCTATCTAGTAACATATGTCTCAAGTCTCACTATCTCCCCAAACAGACCACAGAATACGCAGTTTCCGGTTCAGAAATCAGCTTCCCAGATGAGGACTCCACCCCCTCCAATCCCCTCCACCCCTCCCATTCCCTCCTGGAGTGGCATCGTGGCGTCTACATATCTCCGGGTTGCGTTACAGCGGACCGGAGACAAACAATAGGACGAACCAATCCCGACCTTGTTTACATACACACACTGAACCGAGATCATTCTCCTTTTTTTTTTGGGAGATTGAAGTCCTCCTTCTCTTCGATATAATACAAGTGGTTATGAGTATCCACATGAGAGGAGGATAGAAAAAAAAGAGGAAGAAAAGGAAGAAAATAAACGTCCCCCACGATCGCAGTAAGCAAGTAGCAATGAGACAAGAAAAAGGAAGAAATACGTCTCTCGATTGCAGTAAAGCAAGTAGCAATGAGAAAACAAGTACAGGTTTACTCCAGCCTCCCCACAAGTAGTCCACTAAGGAAGATGAAGGACGAGAAGCCAATGGATAGGGGGGGGGGGAGTAGGGGAGGGGGAGCTGAGGCACTGCTTAACTCCGCGGTATCAAGTCTGGCACTCCTGGCAAGACCTGGCACTGGCTTCTCTCACTCCGGTCTCAACATGACTGCAAATGGTTACTGATTTCATTGTATTTTTATTTAGGGCAAGAGCTAATGATAGAGAGCGAGAGCGAGAGGGAGAGGGAGAGGGAGAGAGGGAGAGGGAGAGGGAGAGAGGGAGAGGGAGAGGGAGAGGGAGAGGGAGAGGGGAGAGGGAGAGGGAGAGGGAGGAGAGAGAGAGAGAGAGAAGAGAGAGAGAGAGAGAGAGAGAGAGGAGAGAGAGAGAGAGAGAAGAGAGACGAAAGAGAGAGAGGAGAGAAGAGAGAGAAGAAGAGAGGAGAGGGAGAGGGGAAGAGAGCAGGAGAGGGAGAAGAGGGAGAGGAGAGAGAGGAGAGAGAGAGAGAGAAAGAAAGAGGGAGGAGAAGACAGACAGACAGACAGAGAAGACAGAGACTTTTAGGAAAATCAAAAAATAAATAAAATGGAAAGAAAGAAGAAAACAGACGAAATAAGAGATCTTCGCGAAAAGTCACAAGAAAGACAGAACGAAGCTCGAGATAATGCAGCCCCCTCCCCCCCTCCCCCCTCCCCCTTATTTCCCCACGTGGATGAGCCCCCGTCAACTCCCGTGGCATTCCTTGTCATTAATAAACCAATATTAATTTCCTCGAGGTCCCCGCTGCTGCCTTTAATTTACACAAAAGCTGTCAACCAGTGTGCTCAGGGTCTCAGGTGTAACGTAATTAAAAAGTTTTTTTCTCGTGGATTTTTTTTTTTTTTTTTTTTTTTTTTTTTTTTTTTTTTTTTAGATTGAAAGAATTTACAACTGGGAATGACAGATAATGCACGCACACACATAGGCATTTTCACACGCAGGACTCAACTCATCGAAAAAGTCCACACTCACACTTCATCTCATCTTCGTTACTATTGACACTTACCCACACGCACATAAGAAGGGGCGCCACCCACAAGCAGGTCATTGTAGAACACAACACAAAGCACAAATCTCACATCTCCTTTCACCACCACGTCCCCTCACACCAGAGCACAGCATGCTACGACGCACAATGCGGTTTCCGCTCGTCCCTCCAAGCATCACACCACCCACACTATCATTGCAGACTACACACCCAAAGCATCACGATACAACGCTCACACCAACCTCACCCCCTTCCCTCTCCTCCTATCCCTACTTATTGCTCCCCACCCGCGCTCCAGCATCCGTAAAGCACAAAATAAGATAGCATCTTTCGTCATCTTTCTTTCATGCACCTATTAAATATAAACTATTTTTGTAATAAAAAGCAGGACACAGATACACAAAGCACACGTACAAACGACCCCCCCCGACACAACACAGCACATTCGCCGAGAAGCCAAAAATAGCATCTTCCCTCCATCTTTTCCAGTCCACTCTTTTCCTCCATGACATAAAAAAAAATAAAATATATATTTATATGATATTTCTTATTGTCATACTCATACATATATTTAGTATGTAACTATATTATAGTATATATCATATATATCATATATAACACTTCCCCCCGTATGCATGACCTCAGAAGTGAAATGCTACCTCTGATTTCCCTCAGGAATGGAGCGAACTTGCTGGCCTAAAGAGATGAGGATTATCTCGATTTTTTTAAACAACTTCGGAAAGCAGAAACAGGAGGAATCCGCTGCGACAAACTCATTATTTTTTTTTTTTATATATTCTTTGCTTTCGTTAGTTTCGCGTCTCTTCTCGTTCTTCCGATCTGGGCGCCGATGGATAGAGGGGATAGAATAATTTATTTTTTCTGTTTTTTTTCTTTGTCATTCTGTCTCTTTTTCTTCTCATTTCTTGTTCTATTTGCGTTACCGACCAAAATCTTTCCCTCTCTCCTTCTCTTCCTCTTTCTCTCATTCTTCCTCCTCTCCTCTCCTTCTCTCTATAAATTCTCACTCTTTCCTTCTCTCTCCTCCCTCTTCTCACCATCC
>NW_020871266.1:240274-245274 GCF_003789085.1 Penaeus vannamei
GAGAAATGAGAGAGATAGAACGAAAGAAAGAAAGAAAATAAGACAATCAAGTAAAAAAAAAAGAAGAAAGAAAGAGAGAGAAGAGTCACGCCTACTTCAAACAAACTCTAAAAAGCTTTCATGCCTCACGATGCCGACTAGGGAACAATGAAAGCTCTAATGTTATCCAGATCAGCACATGCAAGAACTGACAGGCTGGCGAAGGTGGAGAGAAGGGGAAGGGGGTGGAGGGGGAAGGGGGCGGGGAGGGGGTGTATAGGTGGAGGTGGGTGTAGGAGGAGGTACTTGACGTAAACGACGTGGATGGACGAGGACGCAGGACACAACACCCACACACACACACACAACACACACACACACACACACACACACACACACACACACACACACACACACACACACACACACACACCACACACACACACTCACACTCCACACACTATATACAGAGAGAGAGAGAGAAGAGAGAGAGAGAGGAGAGAGAGAGAGAGAGAGAGAGAGAGAGAGAGAGAGAGAGAGGAGAGGAGAGAGAGAGGGAGGAGAGAGAGAGAGAGAGAGAGAGGAGAAGAGGAGAGAGAGAGGAGAGAGAGAGAGAGAGAGAGAGAGAGAGAGAGAGAGGAGAGAGAGAGAAGAGAAAATGACATGACCAAACACAAATGCATTCAGACACAAATACTTTCACCAAATCCTTCGCTCTCACTTAACATAAAAAATGCACCAATCTACAATGGCCTCTACCCATACTACACAACAAACGATTATAATACATAAATAAATAACTGAAATGACGAAAAAAAAACATTAATTGAATTGGTAAATACACGAAAAAAATAAAAACATAAATCTGAACTCTCCTCTGCATTATTGAACACCCACACATCCTCCTCCAATCCAATGACCCATTACGTCTTAATTTATTGGCCACTCATCGCCATCTAATCAAAGAATCAACGGGCGTAAATCAAACATCTACCCCACCCCTATCCCCCCCTCCTTAATTTAACCCCTCCCCTCCCCCTCTACCCCTTCCTCCCTTCAATTTACGTCGCCCCTCTTCTCTTCGTCTCTTCCTCTTTGTATCGATGCTTTATCCGTTTTCCTCGTCTATCCATTCTTCCTTCTGTTCACCTCCCTTCTTCTATGTATCCCCTATCCTTCTCTCTTCCTCTTACACCCTTCGCCTTTCCCTCTATGCACCCCTCCTCCCTTTTACCCTTACTCTACTACCTACCTACCACCCCCCCTCCCCATTTCCCTCCTCTCCCTCCTCTTCCTCTTCCTCCCCTACCTACCTACCATCCCCCACCATTTCCCTCCTCTCTCTCCTCTCCCCTCCTCTTCTTTTCCTCCCCTCCCCCCCTCCTCCCCCGCCCCTATACCTAATGAAAGTATAAGGAAGAGCAAGAGATGAAGACGTTGGGACGGCCTCCGCGCTGTCGTCTTGATGTCTCCTTGTCGTGGCGTCTTGTCAGTGACCCGTTAGTACCCTCTTGGAATGCGTTTCTGAGGGAGATTCTTGTTCTTTCTTCATAGTGTTTCGATGTACGGGTTGATGCAGACATGTGTATACACGCACACACACACACACATATACAGTAATATACATATTTATCTATTTTTTTTTTTTTTTTTTTTTTTAGAATTTCGACGTTTTAGCCGTGTGTACATGCACGCACACGCACACGCACACGCAGCCCGCACACACACACACCACACACACACACACACACACACACACACACACACACACACAACACACACACACACACACACACACACACACACACAACACACACACACACACACACACACACGCACACACACATCGGTCCCTTCCCCCCACCCTACCATCACCCCCCCCCACCACACCACACACACACACACAGGAACCTATATGTGCACTTGTAAATGCATGTACTCGTAGATTTCATCCGAAATTCTTCCAAGAGTTTCCTGCTTCGTCAATCTTTACTTTCCTCTTCCAGACGCCAGCAAATGCAGTCCCTCTCCACCAAACTTCGAATCCGCATCACAAGAAACGGCAAGAAACGAAGAAGAAAAAGTAACTATCAGAAACGGATAGCTCCCCATCTGGCAACATCGGGCGCAACCAGAACCCAATACGAAATGAAACAATGTAAATCTAATCTCTTGGCGACACTAGACGCAGACAGCAAAGGGGATGACACAAAGTGATTAGAAAGAGTCAGAGAGTTTTGCTTTATATTTTGTGTAAGGCAAATTTTAAACACACACACAACATGTATATGTGTTATATATATATATATATATATAATATATATATATTATATATATATATATATATATATATATATATATGTATGTGTGTGTGTGTTTTAACATACTCATACACACACACACACACACACACACACACCACACACACACACACACACACACACACAACACACATATATATATATATATATATATATATATATATATATATATATATATACATAATTATATTCATATATACATATATTATATATATATATATATATATATATATATATATATATTATATTATCATATATACATATAAATGTCAAGATTTACATTCAAAACAGCATCGGTACCATAAAAAAAATACTCATCATCTTGTACTTTCCCTTGAATTCACACAGATGAATATTAAACAGCTGATCCTCCCCCCCCCTTCCCTCCCCGGCCCCCTCATAGTTCACTTCGCTATATTACCTCTTTTCAGCAAAGCGCCCATGCAAACACATCATGCATATGTACACTTATTTCTTCGGATTTAAGATAAATCGGATTTTTTTTTCTCATGAATGCCCATGGATGCACCGAAGACTGGGATGAAGACGGCTGCCACAAATAAACAAGGAAGGGAAGAGAGAGGGAAGAGAAGAGGGGAGAAAAGGGAGGGAGAGAGAGAGAGAGAGAGAGAGAGAGAGAGAGAGAGAGAGAGAGAGAGAGAGAGAGAGAGAGAGAGAGAGAGAAGAGAAGAGGAAGAGAGAGAGAGAGAGAGAGAGAGAGAATAGAAGAGAGAGAGAAGACAGATAGACAGACAGAGACAAGAGAAAGCAAGAGAAATAGAAAAAAGAAAGACCAACCAACCAACCTCCAACTGAACCCCCCCCACCCCCACCCCGCCCCCACTCTTTCACCCCAAACGAAAACCCACCCAAAACGCGAACTGTACCTCACGCCCTCGCAGCCGCCCACTCATCACCCACTCCTCAACGCCTCATCTACCAAGAGGTCAACCAATAAACTACCCAATGCCTCGACTACCAACAACCACTTCATCAACCCGCCCATCCACCCACCCTCAACGTCCGGTCGTAACTTTGGTTGGAAGGAGAGAATGGGCGTGGCGTGGGGTGGGTGGGGTGGGAGGGCTGTGGGCGTGGGGGGGGGGGGGGAGAATGGGAGGGCGGTGGGGATGGGGGTGTGGTGGGGAGGATGGACTCCAATGAGAGGGAGGGGAAGGAAGGTGAATAGGAAAGTAGAATTGATGAGGAGGAGCGAATAAGAGAAAGGAGAAATGGAAGAACGATTGGTCAAGGAGCTAAAGGAGATACGAGAGCCGGAAATAGAAATAAGAACAATAGCTAACGCAGGGAGGGAGGAAGAGAGAGAGAGAGGAGTGGAGTGAGTGGGTGAATGAGATAGAGATAGGAGATAGAGAGATAGAGAGAGAGAGAGAGAGAGAGAGAGAGAGAGAGAGAGAGAGAGAGAGAGAGAGAGAGAGAGAGAGAGAGAGAGAGAGGAGAGAGAGAGAGAGAGAGAGAAGAATGCGAATAAGAAGAAAGAAAACTAAGCGAAAGGAAAAGACAATACAAACAGCCAAAAAAATAAATACCAAAAGCTCAAAAATACAGAAACAAGAAAGAAAAAAAGAGAAAAAGGAGACCAAAACAGACTGGAATAAGCAGGAAAAAAAGGCGGAATGGAGAGAAGGGAAAAAAAAGATATTGTTCGAGAGACGGCGGCTGCCACAAGCGTCACACTTAAGTCTTAAATTCCAAGAAACGACTTGAATGGTGAAGAGGCAAGCGCTGATTGGCTCGCGCGGAGAGCTTGAGGCTGATTGGCTGTTTACTCTGATTGCTTTGCCTTCTTCCCGCGCAAATTTACAAGGCGTTTCTGATTGGCTGCTGGAGACCCCGTACGAGATCCGATCCGGCCAACGACGATGCTTCTTTTCAAAAGCAACAGGAATCCGTTATTCGGTTAGCGAAAGAATAAAAAAGAAAAGAAAAGAAAAAAGGGATTCAGAAAGGGAGAGGAAAGAAACCACCAATTACTTTGGGTCTTTTATTCAGGAATATTTTATGGACTTGGTTGAAACTGCTTTTTATATTGTCTTGCTAATCAGATTTAATGAAGTGGGCCGAAGCGTGGTTTTTATGCTACAATTAATATTACTTTTACTCTCTCTCTCCATTAGAAATTATTTCATCGCCCTTTCTATTCTCCGACCCCTAAAAAATAGAAAAAAATTAGTAGAGAAAACTAGAAAGTATTAGTAAAAAAAAAGAAAAAAGAAAGAAAGAAAAGAAAGAAAAAAACAATTAGGCAAAATACGAATACAAAAAATAACCAGAGAGGAAAAAAACACGAAGATAACGCCCACGCCGCCCTTCGTTAAAGATCAGGAACCCGTTATTTCAATTACAAAATGGCTGCGGCAGATGAAACGAAAGCGTAACCTGAACGCCTTGGCGGTACGTCCTGTTGCGCAGAGGTTCTCCGACTTCGGTCTTTTGTTTCTGTGACGTAATTTTTCATTTCCGTGGCGTTATCTTCGGTTCTGAGACGTTTTTTTCGGTTCTGTGATGTTACGTTTGGTTCTATGACGTTATTTTTCGTTTCCGGAGTTTTTTTCGGTTTTCTGATGTTAATTTTGGTTCTATGGCGTTATTTTTTGTTTTTGGAGAACGTTATTTTTCGGTTCCGTGACGTTATTTTCCGATTCTGTGACATTTTTGGTTCCATCACGTCCTTTTTCG
>NW_020871266.1:247774-250274 GCF_003789085.1 Penaeus vannamei
ATCAATGCATAGGCGTATTCAACAGCATTACTGCATCATTATTTTCATTATTAATATAAGCAATATCGTATGTTCTTAATGCCGTGACAGTAGATGTTGTCTCTATAATAAACACTAATGCCATATTACGATACGATCACGAACATCAACGTAACATTAAACAAAGCGATGATTATCAAAGACTTTTGCATAATTCTCGAGAACCATTTTAGGAGACACTTCAACAAACCGGTCGACTGAAAAAGTGAATAAGTAAATATAAAAAAATAATCCCAATAATAAAAAAATAGATCAATAAATTATATCAATAAAAAATAATACAATCAAACCAATACACAAACAAACAAATCAACAACAAAAAGAACGAGAGAGAAAAAAAAACATAAAAGAACAATAAAATAAGAAAAACGACAAATACGATAATAAAAAGCGACCCTTACGGAGCGCACCTCCGCCGTCACGCCCTCGCACGCCCACCTAGGCCTACCCACGACAATCAGAGAGATGGAGAGGCCTCAGCGGGCGCGGGCGCTTAAATCCCGCCCTTTACGTATCATTATCTAAGAACTCGTGTCGCGGGACCAGACGAGGAGGCGGTTCTAAATCTCCAATAGTCTTAAGTCTCTGGATTCCCTGACAGATTCATCTCTGGAAGTGATTTTATTTTATTCTATTTTAAAGAAGGGGGGGGATGGGCGATGGTGAGGGGGATGGGAAGGGAATGAAAGAGGGAAGGGGGGAAGAGGGAGGGAGAGGGTGTGCAGGGGAAGGGGGAAGAGGGAAGGGGGGAAGGGAGAGAGTGAGGCGAAGACAGGGAGAGGGTGTGAGGGTGTGAGGGAAGGGAAAAGGGAAAAGATGGTGTGAGGGAGGGGCGAGGGGAGAGAGTGAGAGGGGAGGGGATAGAGGGAAGGGGAGGAGGGGACGATGTGTGGGTGGGGGACGGAGGAAGGGTATGAGGGGAGAAGAGGAAGACGTACAAACAGGGGGGTGGGAGTGGAAGAAAGGGGTGTGTGTGGGGGTTGCAAGTTGGTTGGTCATGGTTGTCAGACAGGAAAGGGAATTGTCTTTTTTTAATGGTTATAATTATTGTTAAAATTATCACTATCATTATATCAGTATTACTGCTATTTCATTAGAATTACCATGGCTACTTTTGTCTTCCATATTCTCTTTTTGCTTTGAATAACTCTTTCTCTCCTCCTCTTTTACTCTCTCTCCTCTCCCCCTTTCCCTTAAAAAGAAATCACATAAAGCCAACCAAACCAGCACCTTCCTTAAGCACAATTAATTCCCGCCACCGCAACAGCCAACCCAAAAGGCAAAGACAAAGCCAAAGCGGAAACGAACGACCCCAGAAATCCACAAAACAGGCCCGATCACTCTCGCGAGCAGGCCTTTAGGACACCTTCCTTCCCCCCCCCCCCCCTCTCCCGCCCCACTAACGCCACTACCGATACTTACGATCCGAACCGCGATACGACGATGCTAATTGCTTACGCGTCGCGGCCGTCTTAGAGCGGCGTAGGTGTTCGGATGGGTCACGCTGGCAATGGCATCGGCTTGGCCTTCTTTATTTCCTCGGCGGTTTCTCTACCCCGTCCAGGTGCAACGGGAGACGCCATAATGAGGCTCGTGGGATAGGCCTGGTTCGGGGAAAGGCTTGAGCCGAGGCACCGTGGAAGGATTTTAAACGAGTCATCTCAAATAAGTACCGTTGAACAAGTTTTCTCTTCCTCAGTCGAAGCAAGGCGATTCTATCTCTACACCTGTACCAGCATGTTATAAACTTTATTGATTTACTGTCTCGTAAATAAAACTACTTCATAATTTGGTCAGTTATGACTTCAGGATATCTAGCAAAAAGAGAGAAAGAACAATGCATATATATATATATATATATATATATATATATATATATATATATATATTCTGTATATGTTTTATGTATATATATACACATACATATATATCTATATCATTACATATATATCTATATATTATAATATATATATATATATATATATACATATATATATACATATATATATATATATATATATAATATATATATTATATATATATATATATATATATATATATATAATATATTATACTGATATAGATATAGACACACACACACACACACACACACACACACACACACACACACACACACACACATATATATATATATATATATATATATATATATATATATATATATATGTATATATGTATGTATATTGTGTGTGTGTGTTGTGTGTGTGTGTGTGTGTGTGTGTGTGATTCCTACGATATTATACATAGTTTTGCTAACATAAACCGAAAATTCACAAATCTCTTGGAAGATACAATAAAACACCTCGTCCTACCCTCGAACTACCTCCTTGCAAGTAGATAAAGTAGTCCCTGAGTAGATAAAGTAGTCCCTGGGAGTTTACATCTACCATTAGGTGCCAGAATCTCCTCCTCGGCCCTAAGTATGGCTGGGTATGGTTGG
>NW_020871266.1:262774-295274 GCF_003789085.1 Penaeus vannamei
GGCAAAGACAGGTGGTACATCTCTTGAATTCTGGACAGATGGTTCTCGTCCGTTCATCTGCCGGATTGCAGTGGTGTCCACATCTGCAATACGAGGCGGACAAATTGCATTGCAAAGGTTTGGACTGCGTGGTCTTCATCTCTATTCTGGAACCGCTTTGGGTCTTTTTTTACCCTCATTTGAGAATGGTGATTATGAACCGTATCCATGTTGACAAATGTAGAAAAGGTATGAATGAGACTGGATATCTTTACAATACAAGAGATTTTATTTGACCGGTTTCGATTACGTCTTCGTCAGCAATACATATATGTATTTCTGAAGAGATACATATATCTATTTCTGACGAAGACGTAATCGAAACCGGTCAAATACATCTCTTGTAATTGTGAAGATATCCAGTCTCATTCATACCTTTTCTACAATGGTGATTATCTTCACGTTAGGACAGACGCTACTTGGCGGCCTACAGACTCTCATGACTCTCCTGGACGGGTACTTATCATCCAGGTGGTTTGGGACTTGTAGTTAATACGTGCCGTGATGATTATGATCACAAAAAAGATCCATAAAATCAAAAGATATCTGATGAAAAAATGGAGAAAAAAAAAACACACACACCAACCAATCAACAGCGCATTGTTTCAATTCTGTTTTATTATCATTCCAAATCAACTATCTTCCTTAATATGTTTTTTTTTTTCGATACAGAGATAATAAAAAGCAATAACACCAAGGATGTCAATAACGAAAATTCCGAAGCACGCAGGCAATATCGTGTAAAAATGTTATATCCTCGGTGTTGTCAGAATAACATACGAAAACAGCTTTATTTGGAAAAGTATAAAGTTCATTAAAACCACTAGTTTCAGAATTTATATAAAATAGATATTTTCTCAGTCGTTTATTTATTTTCATTTTTTGTTTAACCAACAGTAAAGACCAAGGTAAAGATGATTTATGTGTGTGCACGAAAACTGCGTCAACAATCGCAATCATTAGTCGGTCTAATGTAAAGATCAATGACCCAAGAATAACCACTTCATCTTATATTTACTTATATTATATATATTATATATATATATATATATATAATATATATATATATATATTACATATATATGTAAATATGTATCTACATATACATATCACACACACACACACACACACACACACACACACACACACACACACATCACACACACACACACACACACCACACACACACACACATATATAATATATATATATATATATATATATATGTGTATATATATGTGTGTGTGTGTGTGTGTGTGTGTGTGTGTGTGTGTGTGTGTGTGTTGTGTGTGTGTGTGTGTGCATAATACATACATACATATACATAAATACATATATGTATGTATGTATGTGTATGCATGTATGTATGCATGCATGTATGTACGTATGTATGCATGTATGTATGCATGCATGCATGTATAATGTATGTATGTATGTAAAATATATATACATATATATACATAATATAAATACAAATATATATATATATGTATATATATGTATACATATATATATACGCCAATACTCACACAGATGACAGACCGCGTGGCAGACAGCGAAGACAGCCACAATACCCAAAAACCGGAAAAAAGCGCACCGCCACACCACCAACACAAATACCCAAACACTCACGGTCGAAATTCTTTCCCGACGACTTACACTCACGTATATATCTATTTCCACGTTATATATGAACTATTATATACGGGCCTACCCTTTTATATATAATCGTATATATATATAGATTATACTATCTATTATATAGAGATAGGTGACAGGTATATTATATATGTATAGGACTATAGTAAATAGTATACTATAACTGGGATAGGAGAATACCATAATCGGATCTATATCTAATGAGGGTAGTACGTATATAAAATTACCTGCGAGTGAATACCTATTGGAAAAAAAGGAAGAAACGTTAAAAAGTAAAATAAACCAAAAAAAAAGCAGCGGGGAGAGGTAGACGGGACAACGCCGTAACAGAAACCTGTGTTACGGAAAAAAGAGTAATTGCTGTCACAAAGAAAAGGATCAGTAAGCGACATGCTCGGATTTGCACATGAAATGCCCATTATGCAACGGGAGGAATATATTTCTAGCTATTTCATTTGATCGGTTGGACGTTAAGCATTATTGAAGAGTACATTGCCTAATTGAGAGGACGAGAGAAGGCCCATTTGCTACCAGAGTGCCAAGGCGATGGCGGGCTCTGACAGCGCACTTAATCGACGTCTTTCTTTAGGTAGGAAGTAGAACAAGGAAGCGAGGAGGGAACGATCGAGGATCGCAGGTAAGACAGTAAGAGGAGAATGAGAGGAGGAGAGAGGTAATACACAGCAAACACACAGCATATTGCGTATATATTATATAGATATACGAGATATTGATATATATAATTAGAGTTAACTATATAGTATAGCGACTAATATATATAAAGATAGATAGAATTAGAGATAGATAAAAGTATAGATATACATGGGTTACTATAATATACAGAAATAGATTATTTATTCGGCTATTAATAAGCTATAAGAGAGTGAGACGTCCTATCCTCACATGGTGGATAAGTGAGACGCTAATCATACACGTGTAATGAGTAGTGCCGAGAATAGAGATAATAATAGTATAACTAAGTATTATATAAGCTATATATAGTCTCAATATAAGAGTATGTTATATATGCGTTAACTCATAGTGCTTAGGATATTAGTGAGTAGATAAATATATATATATATATTTACCCTTGAAGAAATAAAGAACTACCCGAATTTAGAAACTAGATATGTATATAGATATATATATCATATTGTATTATACACACTACCACGACAGCACACAACAACCACACACACACACACACACACGACCACACATATATAGTATTTATTATGTATATATATATATTATATATAGTATAGTAAGGAATGTATACACACACACTACCACCACGCACACACACACACACACACACACACACAAACACATCACACACACACCACACACACACACAACAGACGCCTATAATAGACTAGTATAGAGATATAGATCCAGAGAGACACGGATATATTAGTATATCATATATATACTAGTGATAAATATATATAATAAATGATATTTACATACATATGAGTAATGTGTTGGTATTATTTGACTAGTATAATATACCTCATACTACGAGATGAGTTATATATATGATATCTATATATATCATGTACTATATAGTACTGTAATACGATATAGTCGATATATAGCAAATATATAATACATAATGAGCGACGAGTCCTACGAGATATAGTTATAGTAGATGAGATGTATAAGGTGAATCGGATAGGGTATATATATAAAATTTAACTGTATGACATGCACGTATGTATGAGCGTATATGTGTACTTCTAATTCTATACACGAACAGACACACAGCAATAACCACAACCGAAGCCAAAGCGTCTGAACCCTAGATATGCACTCATCACACACACCCACACACTCTCGATGGCAGATAGTAAACAGAATACCAGATGTTGTCTTGGCCGTGGAGAGGGAGGTCACACTTCATCCTGCCAGGTCACTCTGCCTCACGCTGAATCCCGCTTCATGCTTAAGACTCTGAATTTTTTGGCTATGATTGATTCGTATTGGAAGTTTCGATTCAATTCCTTTTTTCCTGTTGTATTGAATGTCTTAATCTACGCGGGAAGTTTATACAGCAATCATTAATCTTATTTTTTTTTACACTCAGTAATATCTCTATAAATGAAGTACAATACATTAGTCTACCTCTTATCCTTATATTCTAACCTCATACATTCCTCTTCTCTAATTTATCGACATTTCTTCTTCTACAAACTGAATACATAAATAAATATCTTATACAAAAATCAAAAACAGAAAAGTTCAAAAAAATAAATAATCAAATAAAAATACATTAAACAAATAAATAATCCAATAAAAAATACATAAATAAACAAATAACAAATCTAATAAAAACATAAATAAAAATAAATAATAAACATAAATAAAACAACTAAAACAAAACGAAAAGATCCGTGATAAATATCGCTGGCATGAGAAATTCTATTATTTCGTTGCCGGCTAACTGTCATATATCACGCCCTCGGGAAAGCTTTTATTATCAAGAAGAGGTACGTGTTTATCAGGAGGAATGCCTTTCTTATGCTGACGTCGCCGTGGCATTCGGTTTAGTTTGTTTGTTTGTTTGCCGTAATGGTGGCAAATGTAGAAAAAAGGTATGAATGAGAAGAATATCTTCACAATACATCTTTGCAGAAATACATCTTCACAATACAAGAGATGTATTTGTTTGACAATTCCAATTCGGTTTAGTTTGTTTGTTTGTTTGCCGTAATGGTGGCAAATGTAGAAAAAAAGTATGAATGAGAATGAATATCTTCACAATACATCTTTGCAGAAATACATCTTCACAATACAAGAGATGTATTTGCCCGCTTTCGAATACATCTTCGTAGAAATACACCATGTATTTCTGAAGATGTATTCGAAGCCGGTTAAATACATCTCTTGTATTGTGAAGATGTTTATTCTCATTCATATCTTTTCTAAATCTGTTTGTTCGCTTTTGTTATCTCTGAGGGAGTAGTTGCAATGGTATTATTATCATTTGTTCATGAAAATAATTCCGTCAACGATACTGATGATTATGCCAATGGGTATGGTGTTGGTGGTGATGATGATGATAGTGATGATAATGATGATGATGATGATTGGTGGTGAATGGTGATGATGATGATTGATGATGATGGTGGTGAATGGTGAATGATGATGAATGGTGATGATGATGATGATGATGTGATAACAATGATAATAATCCTACTTCTCATTATCATTATCATCACTATTATTATTTTCGTTATCATCACAATGACTATCATTTTCATCAATATCATCATCATTATCATTAATATCATTACTTACAAATAACAAGCTCTGCAGTGAATTCATAGCCCTTATTGAATCAGTTTTAATTAAGCTGACGATGGTACTCTTAACAATAATAGCATTACTATTTATACTAGTAGTACTACTACTGCTACTGCTGTTACTATTACTACTTCTACTAGTAATGATATTTATTAATATTATAACCGCACGTTTTCAAGATGATGATTGCAATGGCTGTTACTACTAATTATTACCACTTGTCCATTACAAATGCCACTCTGATTATACAAATACATCATCTTTATTCGATTTATTTTATTTCCTTGTCGCCAGATGGAACCACAAGAACCCGAGATCGCGAGGGAAACTAGCCACGATGGGGGGGGGGGGGGGGGAGCGCACTTGCATTATTTATTCCCTTCCCGCGAGTAATTTCCTATCTGCTTTATTCCCCTCCAAGACCCGGAGGAGCGCCACTGCCCTGCCCTCTCGCGGAGGCGCTGCGAACTACCCGCTGGTTGCAAGAGCAGGAGACGTCCTTATAAGGAAGAGCGACGGACATGTTGATAACACGATCCATCTCGCAGACAATGAGCCGCGTAGACTCTCATGCATACATTCATCCACGCTTACATGCAGGCACTGGTGGTCACGTGACGGCTGCGGCTCGATTTTCCATGCATGAGAATACCCGCATGCACAGCCGCACGTATTCTTGTTGTAGCCGCATGCAGTCAAGGAATTCGGGAAAGGAATGAGAGATTAAACTAATAACACCATAATTACCTGAACGAATTAAAACAAGCATTTCATCATGAGCATATCAAAGCAGGAAAGACTTACCCGATGACACTGACACATACAACGGCGAAATAAACGTCCTTACTCGACACAAACGCTTTACACGAACGCGGCATCAACATGGATATACAAATTCTCACACCTACAACCCCCAAAAAATATTCCCAAACAGATATGCATTGAAGAGACCTCACCCCCCCCACGCCACCCTCAAGTCGCCCCCTCCCTCCTTAAAAAAAAAATAGAGAAAAAAATAGAAAGAAATGAAGAAAGAAAGAAAAGAAAAAAAAAAAAAAGAAAAGAAAGAAAAAAAAAAGAAAAGAAAAGAAAAAAAGAAAAAAGAAAAAAGAAAAGAAAAAAGAAAAGAAAAATGAAAAGAAGAAAAAAAAAGAAAAAAAGAAACACCAAAAGAAAAAGAAAAATGAAAACCAAAAAGAAGAAGAAGAGAAAAAAAAAAACGCCAGCACCTGAGCGAAAGAGTGATTGAATGCAGAATCAAACAGCGAAATCAGTCCGATATTAAACGCTTCCCCATCCAATACGTCAAGTGGGCGGAGCGCGATTCGGGATTCCTACCAATTTATTAATCAAATTAATTAATTTAATCGTTCAGGCTGGTTCATGTTGGTCTCACTTTTACTCTCTCATTTGGAAGAAAAAAAGGAGAGAAAAGTAATAAACTCTGCAAAAAAAAATCTACCATCTTTCTAATAAATAAACCCGTAAAATTTACACATATTTCTTTATCTACACATATTTCTTTATATTTTTCTTTCTCCTTTTCTTATACACACTCCGATCGGTAATGAAAGACCGCCTTTAGATTATGTTGGTACGAATGGAGATTTATTATCGAGTCCTGTCACTATTTCTTCTTCTTCTCCTTTCGGCTTTCGTAAAAGATATTTTTTGTGCTTATTTGAGATTTAGCCTTTGCCACTGAAGATATTACGATGCTATAAAGAATAACCTTTTTCAATCTTATTTATTGACAAACTGAACAAACACTACAAATAATGTGTGCGAACACGTATTTGCACACACACACACGCATACCACTGATATCAGGGGTTAGAGTGACCGTCATGTATATATTCATGTGTATATATGTATGTATATATATATATATATATATATATATATATATATATATATATATATATATATATATATATATATATATATATATATATATATATAATATATATATATATATATATATATATATATACATATATATATATATATATATATATATATATATATATATATATATATATATATATATATATATATATATATATATATATATATATATATATATACATATATATATATATATATATATAATATATATATATATATATATATATATATATACACATATATAACATACATATATATATATATATATATATATGTATATATATATATATATATATATATATATATATATATATATATATATATATATATATATATATATATATATATATATATATATATACACACACACATATACATACACATACATACATACATATATATGGATGTGCATGTGTGTGTGTATATATATGTATAATGCGTATATATATATATATATATATATATATATATATATATATATATATATATATATATATATATATAATATATACATTATACATAAATTGCAACCCCAAGATAATACAAAATGATACAGCGACTTGAAATGACGATGGGACAGAGAATTCCATTTTTCATATTTCTTCCCTGTGTTGTTTGCCATTTCCAGGACGTCCGTCAAACCCAACCCCTGAAAAACCAAAAACAAACCCCAATCACGCCACGCCCACGAGTTATTTGTTTTGATTATCTACTATCAGCACTTTTTTTTTTTTTTTTTTTTTTTGTTTATCTGTCGAATATGGCTTCATCTTTTGCGCCTTGTATTTTATCGCCTTCTCTTTGTTGTCTTCGTGATGTCATTAAGGGTGATTTTTCAGATGGCGGGGTCAATAATATCGTTAATGAATGGTAGAAGAAGAAGAAGAAATATAAAAAAGACTGATAGACGGGAAGACAGATAGAGAGAATGCTTTGGGGATAAATAGACAGACAGACAGACATACGGGTAGAATGCTATGTAGAGATAGATAAACAGACAGACAAACAGACGAAAGATATATAGATAGAAATGGATAAACAGATAGACCGGATAGAGAGAATCAGATAAACAGATAGACGAATAGAGAAAATGATATAGACAGATACAGATTATAAACAGACAGATAGACGGATAGAGAGACGAATAAACATGAAACAGACAGAGATAGAGAGAATGATATATGAAAAGACAGAGGGATAAACAAATAAACGGATAGAGAGAATGAGAAAGATGGATAAACAGATGCACAGACAGACGAATAGAGAGAATGATATTGAGATAGATGGATATACAGACAGATAGACAGACGGATAGATGATGTATACATAGAGCTGGATAAATAGATAGGCAGATGGAAAGACAAACATAGTCAGACTGATAGATCGTTTGGTAGATGGAGATAGATAGATAGATAGATAAAACCTGATATATAGATAGACAGAGACAGACAGAGAGATATATAAATAGATAGATAAATACAGAGAGAGAGAGAGAGAGAGAGAGAGAGAGAGAGAGAGAGAGAGAGAGAGAGAGAGAGAGAGAGAGAGAGAGAGAGAGAGAGAGAGAGAGAGTTTGAGGTTCCTATTTATATCTACACAGATAGACAGATAGATAGTGTTAGAAATAGATAGATAGATAGAGAGAGAGGTTCCCATTTATGTTTACACGCATCCTTTGCTATTGTCTATTTATCTTTAAATCTCTCTTTTCATCATCATCGACGGTTGTTCAATGTAATATCAATGCAAATATTCGTATATTTTTTCTCTCTATTTATTTGTCTGTCTGTCAGTCAGTCTGTCTTTCTGTCTGTCTGCCTGTATGTCAGTCTCTCTGTCTATGTCTGTCTCTCTCTCTGTCTTCCTTCCTTTCTTTCACGATCTCCCTCCCCACGTGATATGCAACATGATTCAATCACACCTCAGACATGTCCGATCCCTCAAATCAGGATTGACAGCGTAAACATCCCAACCTTACTCATCTCACTGACTCATCTCCCTGGCACCGTCTGGCACTCGGGGGCCCTTACTCAGCCTCTTTTCCGCCTCGCAACCCAAAAATTCGTCCTTTCTATCAACTTCCCTAACTCTTCCCCTTAACCCCCCCCCGACTTTTGGACTCTGCCGCTACTTACATGTGTCAGGAAGACGCTCGCCCCATCTTGGCTTCCTCTCCGACACGTCTTGCCCGTAAACTTTAAGGAACTTGACTTTCTGCAAGTCTCGCTCTCGTCTCGGGTCCTTATTGTCTGGGCCCTCTCATCCCCCCCCTTCCCCCTACCCTCTTCCCACCTATCCGTTTCTTCTTTTCCTTTTCTTTTTAAAGATTTTTTTTAAAGGTTCTGCACTTTTCTGTTGTATTATCACGTCTCCTTGCCTCCCTGTTTACATTTAGTTTTCTTTTATTATTCGTGTTTCTTTCTGTTCGTGCCAATCTACCCTTTATTTTGACCAACATTCTCTTCGATATATTGTTCCATCATTATCCTTTCCCGTTCCTTCCTCCTTTTTTTTCTCCCTTCCATCTCTTTTTTTCCCTCTCGCTCTTTCTCAGCCGCGTCTTTGAATCTCCTTCTGCCTTTATCAGCCTCGTCATCTCGCCAAGATTCATCTCTTATCTCTCGAGGACTGTCAAGACATCCTACTTTACAATTTTCTCGTCTTCTTTCCCAGGATATCACGGGTGTTATCAGCTAGGTCCGGTGTGATAAGTATTTTGCTGGCATGACCTGACCTGACCCCAAGCACGACCTCGGCCATAATCTCTCTACTACTTCTTCAAACACTACCCAAGGATTGGCCACGCCCATTTCCTTCTCTCTCTCTCTCTCTCTCTCTCTCTCTCTCTCTCTCTCTCTCTCTCTCTCTCTCTCTCTCTCTCTCTCTCTCTCTCTCTCTCTCTCTCTCTCTCTCTCTCTCTCTCGCTGGCAATGGCGCCACTAACGGACACATCCCAAAACAGCGCCTTAGCTTCTACAAGGATTTATTTTCTTTATCTTTCTCTTTTATAACACCTGTCTAAGGTCTACTCTTTGCTATTACTACCACTACTACCTCTCTATTTTTATTTTTTATTTTTTTTTTTTACTTTCCTTTTTTTATTATTATTTTTTTTACTTTCCTTTTTTACCATCGATACCTTACCCTTTACCCATATCACCGATCCAGGAACCACACCCTTGCCGCGTTCCCTTCGCAGGATAGAGACGTATTTCGGCTTCCCTCACCTTCACGACTTCTCTACTCGTCGACAACCTACATCAGTGTACGTCATCTCGCGCACGTCCCCCCTCCCCGAGCCCGGTTGACGCGACCTTTGACTGCTGCTGACGTGACCCCTAGACCCATCTGACGGATCTGACCTCCAGACTCCTTGTCCGACCCGCCCATATCCTAACTTGACGTGTTTCTTAACTATTTTTCTTCTCACCTTCACCCGTTTTCTCTCCCCCTTTAATGTGCGCATAGAAAACGGACCTGCAGGTACCGTTGATGACTTTCTTCTTTTTAATGGATGGTTCGTGCACCTGTTTCAGATTTCTAGACGTTTCTAGACATTCCGAAAAGGAGATTTGGATTTCGAGAACACCTGAGGAAGTAAAAGCGAATCATAAGACATGTAAGAATAACATGAAAGCTTCTGAGCCGACATTTTGTGTTTACGAATGCGTGCTCACTCATACCTCTCTTTACATCTGGATCTTTGGAATTTCGCTCTGTTCATGGCAGCACTAACATTTCCATTACTCCCATCCCTAGACTTATTTGGATGGGCTGATGTGCATAACTATACATATATGTATGTGCATCTATTATGGATACATACTGATGTGCGTCGTGTACGCAATAAATTCGTACATGCAAGGATTATGGCGGGAGGAAGGATGGAGAGGGTGAAGGAGGTGAAGGTAGAGGCTACGCACATACGTACTTTCTCTCCTGCAGCCACTGGGGTCCTTCATGACCCCTCCTAGCCCCCCCCCCCTCCCTTTCTCCCTATCTCCAGCTCGATCCTCTATCAGCGACGCACGCATGCACGCACGCTCGGACACACCTTCTCTCTTCTCGCCCCTCGCACTCGATTTATGGGGCGAGAAGTTAACTAGAAGTAACACACACATTAACATAACGTTGTAAATCCTCTTAAACCCGTCTAGTCTGCATTCAAAAGTCCTTGGTCTCTCTCTCTCTCTCTCCCTTTCTTTCTTTTTCTCTGCATTTACCGTTATTTTTTCTCTGTGTGTTTCTCTTTCTCATGCTAGCTCTGCTCCGTGCTTGTGTACATGATTCTGCAAATAACTCCACACGTTAGCAAGAACTCTGCTGGCCATAAAGTGACTTTACAAACGGTCGATTCTCTCGTGGCTGTGGAAGGAGTCATTTTAGGTTAAACCAACCCCCGGCCAAGCTGTTCCCAAGAGGTTCACTAATTAAGGTGAGGCCAAGGTGCAGGTGTAACTTTGATAATGATGTTATTGACAGCGATGGGAACACAAGGGTGGACATGATAATATATCTGAGAGTATCAAGTAAGCATTACCTTTAAGAAAATCTGCCTTCGAAGCGTTAGTTGTATTATCTGCAAGTAAAATGTATGAATTTCATTATTTTTTCTGCTCGCATGAAGCTCCGACCGAGACAGAACAATTAGTAAAGAGAGGGGGATCGTATCAGCTGTTGAGATCAGTAACTCTTACGAAACTCGCGCATTGGCTTGTTCCCAAAACGAGCGAGTTCTGCAGTGCCATTTGTGATGAAGGGGTTAGGCCGGTTGCATTGGCATTTACGTAGTCCGGTAATTAGCAGCTTAGCACCTTGAACGACAAGTAATTCGCTAACAAGATAGTCCGGCACTTACCCCGAGTGATAATTCGGTAGTTAGGGAGATACCTCCCTCAGCCGATGGAAGACTTGTTTGGAGGTGAACACGCTAACCACCAACGAAAACGGACCTCATCTCATAGCATTATAGCGCCTTGATAAGAAAAGTCGCGAGGCATTCTGATCTTGAGCGAGTCCAGCCTGGGAGATCAGACAGACGACGAGAGCGAGCGAGGGCGCGGATCTCGTTACAATAATAAATGTACATTTATGCGATTCCACTCAGCGAGGCCATTGTCGGGCGTAGTGAGCCGTCAGCGGCAATGCATGCTGTGCCGGGAGGGAGTGAAAAGGAAAAATGGCCTTCTTGGGCATGTTTGCGAGGAGGAATGTTTGCGATCAGGCAAGGGTATCTTCCGAAGCGCTTTCATGGAGAAGCCCTTTGCTTGCTTTGATTGCTTTCTGGGTGTGTCTTCACTTATATGTACAGTCACATGGTTGTTTTGCTTATGTGTACATATATGAATGTATATATCTATGTATATCTATATAATATATAAGTACATGTATATATATATAAATATATATATATATATATATATATATATATATATATATATAACATACATATAGTATGATATATAAAAAGTATAGCGCGTGTGTTGTACATATACAAAAAAAAATAATATATATATATACATATATATATACATATATTTATAAATATACAGACATACACACATGTATATCTATATACATGTCTACATATCTACTACACACACACACACACACACACACACACACACACACACACACACACACACACACACATATATATATATATATATATATATATATATATATATATATATATATATATATATATACACGAACATCTATATAATATATACATATATATGATTGTGGCGGTGGGTGGATTATATGTATATATATATATATATATATATATATATATATATATATATATATATATATATATATATATATATATATATATGCGTGTGTGTGCGTGTGCACAAAAAGAATCCTGGCTTGTGATCATGGTTTGGATCACCACAAAAATTTAATGGCATGTAAGTTGGGCTGAGGCACACCTTTGGAAAAATCATAAAAATCTGTTCATAAAATACTGAGCTACCCTGCTAACCATCCTGGATCCGGATCACCTGCAAAACTTAAATTTCACTAAAAATCTGACTCAGACCTCCGACCTTATATTGTAGTCATTTTAACAATTTCTGATTCCGGATCACCACCGAAATTTAATGGCATATAATCTGCTCATAACTTTTTGATTTATCCTGCTAACCAATCAACCAACCAACCAACCAACTAACGCTAACAAAAACAACCTCCATAAACATACGTACAGGATAGTCGTAGATGTGTGTAATGTATATTGAACACTAGAAGCACTCAGAGAACGCATGATCCCGCCAAAGCAAGAGGATTACTGATGCAATAAAACTATTCACAATTGAAGAATTACATTGAAATCATTTCTTTCTCAAGTACACTGGTGACGTCTGTGTCTCCCTACCTCGGAATATTACTGAACCCTTAAAAAAAAAAAAAAAAAAAAAAAATGAACAAAAAAAATTAAAAATCTGATCATAACTTTTTGAGTTATCCTGCTAACCTACTAACCAATGCTACCAAAACAACAACCTCTTTGGCGGAAGTAATAACCTATAACATATGTTTTTTTTTTTTTCATATTCACACACATACACGCATATATATATATATATATATATATATATATATATATATATATATATATATATATATATATATATATATATATATTATATATATATATATATATATATATATATACATATATATATATATATATTTATAATAACATATATATATATATATATATATATATATATATATATATATATATATATATATATATATTATATATATATATATATATATATACATATATATATATATATATATATATATTATATATATATATATATATAATATATATATGTATAATATATATATAAATATATATGTAAATGTATATTTAAATATATGTGTAAATATATATGTAAACACTATATATATATATATATATATATATATATATATATATATATATATATATATATATATATATATCATATGTAAATGATTGTGTATGTATCTGCATCTTATATTCCACACAGAATTATGAATGTTTAAGTAAAAATGCCATATTCATATCCTCTCCCAGCTGATGCGGTAAAGATTATTATATTTTGTATGATTCTCATTATCTGTCATGATATTTTATGCTAATTTTATAGTGCTTCGCTTCAGTCTGGCAGATTTTGTTCGAAGTAAATTAAAACAAAATGACTTGTTATTTCTTGTTGAAGTTAACCACATGCCTTCGTTGACTTCTCTAAATCAAGCATTCCTTGAAGTTGCACAGAACTCTGCCTCAGCCACTTGCATGCCATCCGCAGCGAAACGAGTCTGGGACCTTTTAATCTTTTATGATTTTCAGTATGACTTTGCGTGCCTGCGTGTGAGATAACGTCATGCACTAGTGTGAGTGATACGCCGCGTTCCGAAGACGTCAGCCACGTCGCGCTGCACGAAAATCTCTGGGGCTAAGTGCTGTCATTTCTACCCTCGGGAAAATTCTGCTTGGAGTGTCATGCCTCCCTTAAACGACCTTTAAAGATACCTTGACACGAGTCCAGACGCAGCGACCTTTAAAGATACCTTGACTCGGGTCCGGACGCAGCGAAACCGTGAAGGAAAAAGCCTCTTTTGTTTTCCTTTGCATTTATTTGGCAAAAGTGTCATGAGTCTTTATTCTGCATTGAGCCAAAACGAGTTTCTTTTAATGTAGATGCGACATGCGTTCGTCTGCTATAATTCAGTGTTTAATGTTATTCTTTTACTTTTTAGCAAATTTGCCCTCGTGCTTGCAATTATTTTCTCAAAACTATCCCTGGCGTCCCAAGTGTATTTACAGTTGTGTCTGAAAAAAAATACAGACAATGTCAATCACTTTTAAAAATCATTTCTGAGAACAGAAAATTGCCAAGAGTTTATTCGAGCATTTTTTGGCTTCGTCGTTGCTCGATGAATTTCTGCAAATTGCCCAGAATATTTATTATTGCAAGAACGTAGATGTAAGAAGCAGCGAGAGATCAAATAAAGTGATAGGATCAGCAGGAAGAGAATAATGGCAGTGAAGATAATTAAAGATAATGGTAATAAACATATTGTATATAAAACAAATAGTAACGAGAAAATATAAATAAAACACAATCGCATACAGACGCATAGACACGCAAGCATGGCTGCTGGTAAATTCAAATATACCCGAAAACACACACGCACTCAAACACACACACACTCTCTCTCTCTCTCTCTCTCTCTCTCTCTCTCACACACACACACACACACACACACACACACACACAACACACACCACACACACACACACACACACACACACACACACACACACACACACACACACACAAGGCCCGATATGTACACAAACGCAAGCACAAGAACGTACACCTCCGACCACACCACTAAGCTCTACGAACACAGCTTTGACACGGAAAATAGAACGCCCCATATGGTGTCCCGCGCGCTGATACGCTTATATTTGGGAAAAGGTCGCTCATTCCCCTTCCCTCTCCCCCTAACCCCTCTCCTATAACCCTTTTCCCCCCTTCCCCTTCCCTCTCCCCTAGCCCCTTCCCTATCCCTCTCCTCTCCCCTTATCCCCTTCCCCATCCCTCTCCCCCTAACCCATTCCCCTCACTCCCCTCTTGACCCCTTTCCCCCTCATCCCCATCCCTCTGTCCTCCTCCCCATCCCATCCTCTGTCCTCCCCCCCCCACTCCCTACCATCCCCTTACCCGCACTTCACACTTCAACACTCTCTTATCCGGGTCATGTTAGAATCAGCACAGGCAGAAAAAGAAAAAAGACGAAAAAAAAAAATACTTCCAAAATAATAACTCCTAAATCCTAAAGCCTTAAATCCTAAATCCTCGCCCGATTGCCTTAAATAAAAGCCCAAGAGCCCCGAAACGAGAGTCACAACTATTGTTTGCTTTGACAGAATGCAATCTTATTTTCCATGTTTGTGCTCTCCTTTTTTTCCCTCTTTTCCTTTTTGCAGCTCTGAGGGGAAAGTTAGAGAAATGCATATATATATATATATTGGATTGCCTTGTGCGAGTGAGATACAAAAGAACTTATAGGGTACCGCAGGAGGCGTGGGTTTCCAAACGGGTGATTTTTCTATTTTGGGTTTCTGATCTTCATCGTTCTTTTTCTTTTTCTGTGTATTTTTTTTCATGATTTCTCTTTTTTTTTATCTATCTCTTTTCTTCCGTTTTCGACTTTTTCTTTCTTTCTCTCTCTCTTCTCTTTTCCTTTTCTCTTTCTCTTCTCTTCTCTTTCTCCCCTCCCTCCCTCCTTCTCTCTCTTCTCTCTCTCTCTCTCTCTCTCTCTCTCTCTCTCTCTCTCTCTCTCTCTCTCTCTCTCTCTTCTCTCTCTCTCTCTCCTCTCTCTCTCTCTCTCTCTCTCGCACTTTCCTTCTGGCTACCAGTCTCTATCCCTCTTTTCAAATCAGGTATTGCGCATTAAATGTCAGATTTGATTGTTCGACTTCAATTTACAATCAACGTCAGGCCCTAATTACATATATACTGTCCCCCTCGGGCTGTAGTAAGTAGTAGAGATACAAAAAGAGACGTAGAAGAAGGAAGATGAAAAAAAAATATATGATCAGCGCATTTAATTATGGAGTAGCGAAGCCAGGTGTGAAAGTCTGCATACACACACACACACGCGCACGCACACAACACACACACACACACGCACACAGACACACAAAAGACACACACACTCACTCACTCACTCACTCACTCTCTCTCTCTCACTCACACACCACACACACACACACACCACACACACACACACACACACACACACACACACACACACACACACACACACACACACACACACACACACACACACACAGCGTTGATAATCGCAGTATTCGTTGCCTATTAGAAAGTATATGATTGCAGAGTGCCACCTGCACGTTCGTAAAAAAAATGAAATAAAAAGAGAGAGAGAGAGGGAGCGAGGAAGATAGAAAGATACGGAAAGTATGAAGAGAATAATAAGAAGAAAGAGACTAAAAAGAAGAGAAAAAGAAAAAGTCGTCCACTTATCCATTATCCACATTCCCGGTCGGTTTCTCTCGTCAACAGATTGTCTATTCTCATCCATTTCAGCTTTTACTTACTTATGCCAAAGCCAGTGTATGGAATGAGCCGTAATAGAGAGGTTCGTCCATTACGGAGACCCGATGGAAGAAAAATGGAAGAAAAGCTAAGAAAAAGACTGACTTATATTTTCAAGACTATATACTTTCGGAAAATGGCTCCCTTAAATAGCCTTCTTTAGACGTGTCCCTTAACCCTTCGGCTTCGTTTTCCTACCCCCCTCCCCTCCCGCCAATCTAACTGCCCCTCCCCCCCTCCCTCCTCCCCTTCCCCCAATCCGGAGTCGAGCGCGATTAGACAAAAAGATTAGATCAGTGCCACACCACGATCGGGATTCCGACTGGCCAATCGTAAATCTGTGACTTTTATTAGCTGCAAATAAGTGCTTGCGAGAGTCGAGTAGGGGGGGGCGGAAGGGGGAGTTGGAGGGAGCAGGGGGAGGAAGGGGAGGGATGGGGGGAAGAAAGGGAGGATTGGAGGGAGGAGGGATGCGGGTAAGGGGAGGGAAGGAGGAAGAAAGAGGGAAGAGGAAGGGGAGCAGGGATGGAGGGGAGGGATGTGGGGAAGGAAGGGGAGGTGAGAGGGGAGGAGTGCCAAGGGGATATGGGGGGGGGGATGCAAGCAGCTTTACGAAGCAGAATGTTATCTGTTATCGGAAAAGGAAAATCGTTCTTGCGTTGCGATTTCTTCGAAAATTTGCTTCAAAAAGAGGGTTAAAGATAATTAAAAAGAAATAAAAGAAACGATAAAACGATAGGAAAATGACAGAGAGAGAGGGGGGAGAGTGAGAGGGAGGGAGTGGGAGGGGGAGAGAGAAAGAGAGAGAGAGAGAGAGAGATAATTTGCTACAAAAGAGAGGTGAAGATAATTAAAAAGAAATAAAAGAAACGCTAAAACGATTAGAAAATGACAGAGAGAGGGGGGAAGGGAGAGGGAGAGGGGAGGGAGGGGGAGCGAGAGAAAGAGAGAGAGAGAGAGAGAGAGAGAAAGAGGACGGAAACAAAGAGAGACACAGAGACTCCCTAAAGACACTAATGATAACGTAATTAGACTGCGCTATTTCTCCGATCAGCCAATCATAGCAAATAGAACCCCCCACTGACCCCCCCCCTCGAGTTCTGATTCCCACGATACCGGGACCGCAAATTAAATCATTCTTTGAAACCTTCCTTCCCTCCTCAGCCGCCATCTTTCTCCTCCTCCTTCTACCTTTTTTCGTTTATTTTTCTTCACATCCTCATCCTCTTCCTCCTATTCTACGTCCCCTTCCTCCTTCTTCATCCATTTTCCCTTCTTCCTCGTCCTCGTCCAATTCTCCTTCTACTACTGCTTTTTTTCTTCTTCTTCCTCTTTTTCATCTCCTCCTCCCCCTTCTCCTTCTGTTTATATTTTTTTCTTCCACTTCACCTCCTCCCCTCCTTAAAACTCCTCTACCCGCTTTCTTCCCTCCTTCTCTGACCTCTCCTCCTCCTCCCTCCTCCTTTCCTCCTCTAACACCCTCTCTTCCAGCCTCCTTCTCTCACCCCTTCTCCTCCCTCCTTCTCCCATCTCCTTCCTCTTCCCTCCTCTTCTCACCCTCCCTCCCTCCCCTCCTTCTCTCACCTCCGTCCCTCCTCCCCCTCCTCTCACCCTTCCCCTTCCCTCCCTCCTCCTCTCATCCCTCCCTCCCCCCCTCCTTCTCTCACCCTCCTCCCCTCCTCCTCTCACACCCCCTCCTCTCTCCCTCCTCGCCTCCCCCCTTCCTCCTCCCTCCCTCCCTCTTCTTTCTTAAAGACATCGGACGTGAGAGTTTAAAATTCTCTAAACCTAGTATTACGACCTTTCTCGTGCCTCGTTAAGACTCCTTATCTATATAATTGTTCCATCTCCCTCGCTCCCTTGCCCCCCCCCCCCTCTCTCTAGACAACCCCCTCCCTCCCCCCCTCTCCCCCCTCTCAGCCTCATCTTCTACCCCCCCCTCCTTCGTCATCTCTTCTTTATCCTCCATCTTATAATTTTCTTAGATCTGCTCTCTGCTCTCTCTCTCTCTCTCTCTCTCTCTCTCTCTCTCTCTCTCTCTCTCTCTCTCTCTCTCTCTCTCTTCTCTCTCTCTCTCTCTCTCTCTCTCCTCTCTCTCTCTCTCTCTCTCTCTCCCTCTCTCTCCTCTCTCTCATTCTATCTATATCCGCTCATCATTATTTCCCCTCAAGTTTCCCCTCTCCTCCTTCCACCTTACCTGCAAGTACGCGTAAAGGCAAGAAAAATAATTATAATAAATGTAATAACCAAATAAAAAATTAAGAATAAAAGTTTAAAAAATCAACCGATCTAATAACAACTTCATAGAAAAAACTGGAGATACAAAAAGCAATAAATAACGGAAGAAAACCCTTAATTTTCCACTTTTTTTTCTCTCCTCCTTTCCCACCCCCTTCATCTCTCTTGAAAGAAATACCCCCCCCCCTCAAAAAAAAAAAAAAAAAAAAAAAAACTAGTACAATTCCCCACGAACAAGTCTTTGCAGCGAAGAAGGTCCTTTCGCAAACATTAAATCATCGCTTTGCAACATCGATTCCGTTGCGATTGCCCATGCATGCACTCGCAGGTCACGATGCACCGCGAGAGATTACGAAAAGACTCGAGCAGTGATAACGGGGAAGAAAAGGAGATGATAAAGAGAGGAGACGACGCTTTAGGAAATGATTAAAGGCGAAGGAATAATGATACGATGCCAGACCAGAAGAAGAGGCGAAGGAGGAGAAGAAGGAAAAGAAGAAGAAAAGAAAGTGTTATCGGCGAAGCATCTGTAGTGGAAGTTGTCCAAAATGTACTGGATCCGGAGACGGAGAGGGGTGGGTATGGGGGGCTGGGGGAGGGGGGAGGTAATAGGTAAAAGAGATAAAAGAAAGATGCGGAGAAGAGTAAAAGGATAACACAGATGAGATAAAATGTAGACAAAGAAAAGGGGGCGAAAGACAGCAAAGGAATAAACGAATTTGCAAATAAAAAGGGGAAAAAATGAAAAGAAAAGACAGAATACAGGAAGACATAAAAGAGAGAACGAAAGTAAGTCATAAAAGTACATAAAAAGCAAGGCATTGGAAAAGAACTGAAAAGAACCCGCAAAACTGAAAATAAATGCAGAGAGAAACAGCGATAAATACAAGAAGAGATAGCAGATACACCAAAAAGAAATTAAAAAGAAAAGAGAGACAGAAAGTGTGAGGTGGAGAGGGACCGAGCAGCCGCTATTTTGTATCAAAACAGTTAATTAACGAAATTAATATTAACATAGTACATAAGCGATGGTGTATCTAATTAAAACATTATACGATGCTGTGTATCTATACATATGAAAATATTATTTTGCATATATACTTCATGACTTATAACAAAAAAAATCTAGTTGCACAGATGTAATAACCTATGCATGGATATGATTATAAATTAATAATGTTTCGTATAATTTTGATTCTCAGAAAATGTTTTAACACTGGTACGGTTATTAAAACATGGGGGTAAGGGAGGGGGGGGGACCCAGTGCCTGTGAAAAACCTTCATATTCTGAATTTATAACTGATTTCATATAATTCATGTAATCTGCTTAATATATTCATAAATACACTAATTAGTTCAATACCCTTAATTTGATTAATTTAATCTCTTCGGTCTAATTTCTGTCTCTATACATATTCTTCTCTACTAATTCTTTTCTTTGCTTTGCCTTTATTAACGTCTATTTTTTCCTAAATTCATTTACTTTTTTCCTCGTCCCTTCCTGCCTCCTCTTCGTAACCCCCCCCCCTCCTCCACTCTAGCTTTAATGATAATTAAAAGCCCTGGCCAAGTCATCGCATAATCGCTTTTGTCATGTAACCTTTTTTCTTCTCCTCCTATTATATATATATATTCTTTTTTTACCTTCTATTATCTATCCCAACTTCTTCATTTGGGCACTCGTTTTTTTTTTGTATTTATATCTTTGTATATCTTTATTTACGTTTTTTCGCTCTCGCCCTTGTCTGGATACCCGGATTGATGAATGGCGCGAACGCTTCCCGCCGATGTTTTGAATCCGGAGGGCGTTTTTATAAGGACTGGTTATCATCGGATCCGTCCGTCCGTCGCCGTCGACCTGTCTGGCAGCTTAGGATCCGAGGTTGGATGGTCCATAAGCGTTCGTGTAAGGGATTTCTTGACAGGTTTCTTGCGGCGTAATCCAAGGCGTTCTTGTGGACCGGATGTGGATTTATTAGGTCGGGATTTTTTTTCTTAATGAGTGTACGAGTCTGTTTGTCTGTTTGTTTGTCTATCTGTCTGTCTGGCTGTCTCTAAATAAACAATACAGTAAACAGGAATAAAGAAAGGAGAAGAAGGTGGAAATACGCAAAAATGTAAAGCAAGAGAGGATAACGCAACAAAAGAAGAGAAAGGTAAGCAGACAAACTGAAGAAAACAGAAGACACTAAAGCATAGATAAAAGGGACGAATAAAAATAAATAAGAAGCAGAGAAGACCACGAACAGGAAAGAGGAGAACAAAAGAAAAAAAACACAAAAAAAGCGAAGACAGACAAAAGATGTAGAAGAGAAGCAGACAATGAAAACGACAAAAAGAGGGAAAAAGGCAAACCGAAAAAAACACAGCAGAACACGAAGAAAGAAAAGAAAAGAAAAAAAAAATAGAAGAACGACGCAGACGAGAAGAAAGCGAAGACAAACAAAAGATGTAGAAGAGAAGCAGACAGAATGAAAACAACAAAAAGAAGGAAAAAGGCAAACCGAAAAAAAACAACACAAACAGCAGAACACGAAGCAAGAAAAAAATAAAAATAAAAAATATATAGAAGAACGACGCAGACGAGAAGAAGAAAAAGAAGAAAAAAAAATAAAGACGAGAAGGAAAGGCCCAGCAGACGAGACTTCCCCGGCTGATAAAGGACTTCAAGTTGCTCCCGAGTTTTCAATAAAGAACTGGAGAAACTTGTCTCGTTCCAGCAGCCAGCCGCGGTAATTTCTTAACCTAGAATAAAGTTGTTTCAAGAAGACGGGGCTCTATTTCCCCTCCGCGCTCTACCCCTTCTCTTTCTACTTCTCTTGCCTCTCGCGCCTTTCTTCCTTTTTTTTTCTTTTTCTTTTTTTTTTCTTTGATGGTATGTGTTGCGTGTATGTTAGTTTGTGTCTTGATTTGTTATTTTTCTCTCTCGTATCTTTTGATCTTTGCAGCATCTATGTCTCTCTCTCTCCCTTTTTCTTTGTTCCTCTCTCTCTCTCTACACACACACACACACACACATACACACACACACACACACACACACACACATATATATATATATATATATATATATATATATATATATATATATATATATATATATATATATATGTATATATATTCCTTGCTCTCTTACCCCCCCCTCTCCTCTCTCTCTCTCTCTCTCTCCTCTCTCTCTCTCTCTCTCTCTCTCTCTCTCTCCTCTCTCTCTCTCTCTCTCTCTCTCTTCTCCCTCTCCGTCTCTACATATATATATATATATATATATATATATATATATATATATATATATATATATACATACACACACACACATTCTTGCTCCCTTTCTCCCACCTCTCTCTCTCTCTCTCTCTCTCTCTCTCTCTCTCTCTCTCTCTCTCTCTCTCTCTCTCTCTCTCTCTCCTCTCTCTCTCTCTCTCTCTCTCTCCATCTTCCCATGCGTCACAGCATAATCTCTAGTTTCCATCCACTTCTTCTGTCCTGTAATTTCGTTTCTCCTTCATTTCTATAATTTTCCGTGAATTAACATCATTATCCTGGCTGTCATCATTTTCTTAGCAATCTCTCTCTCTCTCTCTCTCTCTCTCTCTCTCTCTCTCTCTCTCTCTCTCTCTCTCTCTCTCTCTCTCTACCTTCCCTTCTTCGCTTTGCCACTAGACCATTCCCTTCTATTTATTTCCTGTCTCTTCTCCTAGCGCAATCCTAATTAGAAGATATTTTTCCAGTACTCCATTTCGTGAAAGAATAGCCCTTCGCTTTACATCATCCTCTCTCCCCTCTCTCCCTCCCTCCATCTCTCTCTCCCTCTCTCACTCTATCGCTCTCCCCCTCCCTCCTTCTCTCTCTCTCTCTCTCTCTCTCTCTCTCTCTCTCTCTCTCTCTCTCTCTCTCTCTCTCTCTCTCTCTCTCTCTCTCTCTCTCTCTCTCTCTCTCTCTCTCTCTCTCTCTCTCTCTCTCCCTCTCTCTCTCTCAATCTTTACTCTTTTCCCCTTTCTCCCCTTCCTTCTCCCCATCTTTCTCTCCTTCCCCTTTTCAAGAAGAGGGAGTAAAAAAAGGCCCTAATGACCCCCAGGGCACTCAAGCTGTAAACAAAGTAGTTTACAGGTGCGCATTGGGCAGGTTTCGAGGTGCCGGCTAGTCATTTTCTCGCCCACCAACGATCTTAATGGTGAAATAGGCACGGATACCTATAATTAGATATATTTACAGAGAAGGGGGAGAGAGAAGGAGAGGAGAAGAGGGAGAGGGGAGGAAAGAAAGAGGGGAGAGATAGGGAGAGGGAGAGAGAAGAGAGGAGAGAAGAGACTAGAACAGAAGAGACGAGAAGAGATCAGAGAAAAGAAGGGAGAAAAAAAAAGAGAACTTTAGATAAGAGGAGGTGAAAGAGTAAGAAAAAAGATATATATATATATATATATATATATATATATATAATCAAACAGACAGAAGCAGGAGATCCATAACTAGATAAAGAACGATAGGCAGAAAGTCAGAGAGTACATTATGTCAATAAAGAAAGAAATAAAGGCTAAAGCAAAAAGAGTAAGAGATATTAATAGAGAGAAATAAGAGGGATAAACCAGAGAGAACCCCCCCCCCCCCCTCCAAAAAAAAGAGACGGGCAAAGTGGCGCCATTGTGAGGAAGCGGGAAAGTGGCAAAGTGCAAATGTCAAGCGGCGCCGACAGGGGGAGGGGGAGGGGTGGGTAGGGGGGTGCGTGACATGCCACCGCTGCCCTTGCGAAGGAGGAACGGTGTGGCAAGAAGGAGGGAAGGGAAATGAAGATGTGTGGTGAAGATGATGGTTTCTGGGATGCTTAAAAGGACGTTAACGGAGTGGAAACCTAAACATCGATCGAGGGTCATATATGTTTTCTGATTTACTGGTTTTACTTTTCATCTCTCTTTTCTCTCTTCTCTCTCTCTCTCTCTCTCTTCTCTCTCTCGTCTCTCTGACTCTCTCATCTCTCTCCGACTCTCTCTCTCTCTCCTCGCTCCCTCCCTCACCACATGCCCTCGTCTCCTCCTCCCTCCCTCCTCCCGTCTCCTCGTCTCTCCTCCTACCATTTTGCTATTTTTTTTTTGTGACGATGGGCTTTTTATTTATCGCGGCAACCTTCCTCTCCCTCCTTTCTTCGCTCCCATACTCTTCCTCTCTTTATCCTCCTTTCTGTTCTGTTATCAACTTTCCCAATCCAACCTTGCCCCACTCTGCACATTGCCAACAGTTCACAACTCCCAATGCCAACCTTCTCGCAGGCAGTCGACCACAACCCCTCATCACCTGGACGCGCACCCTCGCCAACCCGTCCTCACCTGGACCCCCACCCTCGGCTCACCCCCCTCACCCTGGACCCACCCTCGAGCTCGGCCCATCCCCTCACCTCACTTTTCACCCCTGGACCCCACCCTCGGCTCACCCCTCACGTCACCCTGGACCCACCCGGCCCACCCTCACTCACCCTGGGACCCGCACCATCCAGGCCATTAAGTACCGCTGGACCGCCACAGCCTCTCTAGTTGGCCCCAACATCCTCAATTCCACAGTCACCTCCTGGATACCACCTTACACCCTCGGAACTTTCAAACTCGGCCTCCTTTTTATTGCACGGTACAGCTCTCTAGCACTACCACGCTCTACTTACCGATGTTCGTGTTATCGACTCGTGCGAACTTCTTTTAGATACACTCAATCTTAATGCTCTCGATTACTACCCACCGCAATTCATTACTACTACCTCCTGGCGCACGCATCCCTAACGACCGCTTTAGGATAGTTGCAGATTTATTATCACACACACTTATTACCCTCATTGAATACAATCCTCACTCTCACACTAGTTGTGTAAGACACGGGATATGTTGAGGGCACACTATGATCTGCCCAGTACTGTAGTTATAGAACAGTTACATAATGACTCAGCTCTGCTAACTTTTACAACCACCCTAGGAGTGCTTCTAATTTTGGGGTGATAACCTTAAAGTTATGCATCTTTGATTATCATACATCAATATCAATAGTATTATTATCATAGTTATGCATCAACCACACGTTCGGTCTTCACCCCTCCCTCACCCTGGGTGTATCCGGACGAGTATTCACCGCGTCGGGCCCACGCTCCCGGTCACTTCACCTGGGACCCACCTCGGCTCACCCCGCTCACTCACTCCTGGAACCACCTCGCCCACCTTCACATATGTCACTTTGCCTGCGGCACCCCTCACTCACCCTGGGGACCCACCGCTCGACCCCACCTCACTCACCCTGGGACCCACCCTCGGCCCACCTCACCTCACCTGGGACCCACCCTCGGGGGCCACCCCTCACTCACCCTCGGCCACCCATCACTCACGCCTGGACCACCCTCGGCGACCCACCCTTCACTCACCTGGACCCACCTCGGCCACCCCTCACGATCACCCCTGGACGCCACCACCCTCGGCCCCCCCTCACTTCACCCTGACGCCCCCCTCGACACACCCTCACTCACACCTGGACCAGAGTCACCCTGGCCGCACCCCTCACTCCACTCCACGCTGGACCGCATCCTCGACACACCCCTCACTGCTCACCCTGGACCCATCGACCCTCGGCCCACCCTCACCTCGCGCCCTGGACCACCCTCGACCCACACCTTAACCTACTCTCATCAATCCTGAACTTACTCGACCCACCCTGAACGTGCTTCAACCTCACCTCAGACCTATCCCTTTGAACCTCCCTCACCCTATCCTCTCACCTACCTTACCCCTACCCCCCTTGACCCACCTCGCCCCATCCTCTCCCACACTCTTCCAACCGCACCTTACTCTACCTCCTGACCGCCCATCCACGTCTATAACTTCCTGACCCGGCACCCTCGCCCCACCTCGTCACCGCTCACCTATACTCTAACCCGTCTTTCATCAAGCACATTAACTCAACACTTATCCTAAACTGTATAGTAATTTTATCATTCATTCTGTTTTTTTTCTATGTTTTCTCACCATTGCCACCGTGCTCCCCACCCACCTTAATTCGGAACATCATTATGATTTTATTTTAACTAAAACCAACCCATGAATTATGCAGTTTTTTCAATAATTCTTCCCATTAAACAAGTTTGCATACGTAACAATAATGACTTATTTTATCAACTGCTTATCATTATACTGGTCCCATTTAGCGTGGGACCACATTGTGCCACATATCCGCAGCATGAACTGCTACAGCACCTCTTTAAATAGCGGGATAAAACCGTTAAAATTTCATTCCTAGTGTATTGAGGGCGCTCGACATCTCTTCGCTTCAACTCAACTCTTTGAACACATCACTACCCTGGGAGGCGGCAGTAAAAATTTTAAATGTAACAACTTCCGTTGGACCCTGGTAATAATAAGGCGGGACTCAAGCTTACGTACCCCTCCACCTCACCCACCGAAGAACTTTTCATAAATTCTATTCCGTAATCCTGCAAATTAGCTAATTCAAGTACGATATATCAACACACAGGTCAGTTTTTATAGCTAGATATCTTAAATGAGGTTCAAGCTCGCATCATTCTGCACATAAAAACCACCTATATCATCTTGGTTTGTCCTAATAGCAAAAAATGCGCACCAGAGCCGCTCAAGGCGAACACTTCTTGCCCCGCGTGTTGCGACTCCTTTGCTCCTTTCCCAGAGTTGCTTTCTTGACACGTTCTCGCACTCATAATACCTCTTCACGGATGCACCACAGCCTATGTCTTTCCACCGTCAGACCATGCCCATGCGTGCTTTGTTCTTCTAGCCGGAGAGCGTGGTATGTGAGCCCTGTTCAGGGTATGCACGCGTCTTGTATTTGCCGCCACCGCCCGGCTTGGGCGTGCGGCGAGTCCGGCAGGGAAGTGCTACCGCACTCACGCGCGGCTCCGCCTCTTCTCATTAAGAAAGAGACATTGCAATGCAAACGGCCCGTGTAACCGCAAGAGTGCCTGCTTCGTGATCGCGGGTGTTGAAGATCGAATCCTTTTATCGCAGAGGAGAAACGATTCTAAGCAGATGACCGCCCGGACCCCCTGGACGCACCTTCACCGGGCGGATGATCCGGGTCGTGGGAGAGGTCAGGTGCGTCGCGCGGCTGTCGTTTCATTTGGGCGTAGATGGGAAGCTGACGGGCGGCCGGATTGGGAAGAAGCCTAAGCGGGGATTGGGCGAAACGGATACCCACGATTGCGTCGCGTGGTAATCGGGGATTTTGGCGAAAGGGGCTCTCTTCCAGCCTCCTTGCTTTCTTTCTTTATGTCTATGTCTCTCGTCTCTGTCTTTCTCCTTCTTTAGCTCTCTCTCTGTCTCGGTCCAACTCTTTAATCTCTCTCTCTCTCTATTGTCTCTTCTCTCTGTCTTTCCTTTCTCTCTCTCTCGTGTCTTTCTTTCTTTTCTTTCTTTAGTGTTCTTTCTTTTTCTTTCTTTCTTTCTCTTTCCTTTTCTTTTTCTTTCTTATTCTTTAGCTTTCTTCTCTCCTCTCTCTTCTCGTCTCCTCCAACGCCTCTGTTCTCTCAGAGGTCGTGCATCGCGCTGTGTTTCCTTTGGCGTAGAGTGGGAAAGCTGACGGGGCTATTGGAGAAGCCTAAGGGGATTGGCGAAACGGATGGATCGTCGCTGTGGTATCGGGGATTTTGGCGAAGTGGGCTCTCTTCAGCTCCTTTATCTCTTTCTCTTGATGTCTCTCTCTCTGTCTTTCTCTCTCTTTAGCTCTTCCTCTTCCTCCCAACTCTTTATCTCTCTCTCTCTCTATTGTCTCTCTCTCTGTCTTTCTTTCTCTCTCTCTCTGTTTTCTTCTTTCTTCTAGTCTTTCTTTCTTCTCTTTCTTTCTTTTTCTTTTCTTCTCTCTCTCTCTCTCTCCTTCCAACCCTCTGTTTTCTCATCTATCTAGTGGTAGTAACAGTAGTAAGAACAGTATTTGAAGTAGAAGTAGTGGTAGTAATAGTGGCAGTAGTTGCGGTAGTGGTTGTTAGTGGTTGTAGCAGCAGTAGTAGTAGTAGTAGTAGTAATAATAGCAGTTTTAGCAAGAGTAGCAATAACTGTAGGATTTGTAGCAGTGGTAGTGGTGATAGTATTAGTAACGCTAGTAGTAGCTGAAGTAATAGTAGTAGTAGCAGCAACAGTATTGATAGTAGAAATAGTAGTAATAGTAGTAGTAGTAGTAGTAGTAGTAGTAGTAGTAGTAGTAGTAGTAGTAGTAGTAGTAGTCAGTAGTAGTAATGATGATAATGACAATGACATAATAATAAAATATAATAATAATAATAATAATATAATAATAAAATAATAATTAATAATAATAATAATAATAATAATAATAACAACAACAACACAACAACAACAACAATAATCAGTAGTCCGTCGTCTTGTAACTAATGTGTAATAACAACAGTAGCCGTAGTAGCAGTAGTAGTGGTAGTTGCAGTGGCTGTACCAGTGGCAGTGACGGCAGCAACAATAGTATTAGTAGTAGAAGTAATAATACCAACAAGTCAGAAATTATCATACTAAAAAATAAAATAAAAAAGACAGAAAATGAAAAAAAGTTAAGAAAAATGTGGTCGTACTGAGATAAACGGCCTGAAAGAAAACAAAAACAAAACAGAAATTACACTAACACAACCCACTAGAAAAATAAGACGGCCAAAATCTACCACATAACAAATAACGTGCATTAATTTAGTACATAAAAATACGCACGAAATTAAAAGCTTCGCACCACGAATATCCTACCTATAAATTAAGTCGCTTCATTATGGCGACAAGCAACAGTGTTTTCGCATCTTTTTCTCTATGCTCGTTCTTTAGATAAAAACTCGTAGTCAGACACAAGTAAACAGATAAACACTGTTTGGGTTTTTATTTGTCTGGTCTCTCTTTCTTTCTTTCTCTCTCTCTCTACTCACACACACCACACACATACACACACACACGCTAATATGTACTGTAGATTCGCCATTCTGATATCAAATACGTGAGTACCATTTGAATTTTCTATAAACCGATTAGATAAAATCAGATAAATAGAAGAAAATGGGGACACACACGCACAGATGATAACATACACATAATGTATAAATGACCAATTTTTAATACAATTTAAAAGGGGGATATGAAAAAGACCTTTACATTTTTAATTCCACCGATACCAGTAGCCGTAACATGGTGTAAACAATGAAACAAAAATTGAAAACTAGTAAACTCCTGCTCTAATAGAAGCGAGTTTTGGGATGAAGCCGCCCAGCCATAAATGTGAAACCAATTCCATTTGAATTTGAAAAAGTTTAAACAAACGGCTGGACACCAATAACAAAAATCGTAAGTAGAGATGAGACTAAAAACCATACAGTGTCAAACCAGAAAGCTCACATTCCGAACTGTGGATTCTGATAAAGGAAAATTCAATTTCGATAAAAAATTAACCCAAAACAAAATAACTAATAAAAATAAAAAAAAATGATAAAAAAATTAAATAAAATAAAAAATTAATCCAAACAAGGAATTGAAATAAATAATAAATTAGTAAGGACAAATAAGTAAATATAAAAAACTCATGAATATTCAAAGAAATTCATTAACGAATTAATTAAAATACAGCGTAAAACCTAGAAAACTGTCTATGTTAAGTAAAGGAACAGTGTCTGGCAAATCTGTGAAAATCAAAATTAAACAGATGGAAAATAGTTTAGAACGTAAATGATACCATAATAATAAACATAAACAGAAAAAAAATGTTACCAAATATAACGTAAAAAAATTAACCCAAAACAAAATAACTAATAAAAATAAAAATAAACCAAAATAAAATAAAATAAAAATTAACCCAAAACAAGGAATTGAAATAAATAAATAACATATAGGTAAGGACAAATAAGTAAATCTAAAAAAAAATCATGAATATTCAAAGAAATTCATTAATGAATTAATTAAAATACAGCGTAAAACCTAGAAAACTGTCCATAAAAAGTAAAGGAACAGTGTCTGGCAAATCTGTGAAAATCAAAATTAAACAGATGGAAAAAGTTTAGAACGTAAATGATACCATAATAATAAACATAAACAGAAAAATAAGTAACCAAATATAAACGTTAAAAAATGCAAGGCTACTGTATCTCATATCAACGAGAATTTCAATAGAAAAATTACTAGTGATATAACCAGGTTGTGGAGGACATGCTTTTACTACTACTGCATGAGATTTATTTTGTATTACAAGCGTAATCCTGTCTTTCCTAATCATGACTAATTACAAAAGTCCAATTAAATACTGAAATCGGAAACGCGACACGAAAAAATACACACGTGACGACAAAGAAAAAGAGAGAGAGAGAGAAATAAAAAGTTGGACCTTTCTCATTCATTTGAGAAAGTGCGTATAGATATCAAGAGCATGGAAATGATTATGAATAACTAGGACTAACAACACAAGCTTCAGTACCATTCATGTGATTATGAGAAGATTATTAAACAACATCATACTCGCGCTTATAAATAACTATGAATACAAGTGTTCAACCGCAACATCATTAGCACCATGAAAGTGATTATGAAGAACCATCATCAACTGCAGAGCCACAAGAAGGGCAGCAAAGATAATGCTAAACAGACCCCCCTCTGCACGTCCAACTAGCACCAACATATGCAGTAGCAATGTCGACTGGACGCGGAAATCACAAGCAACAAAAGAATTTATTCATCTAATGATAATCATCTTCCTGCCGGCGAGGGAATACGAGTCGCATGCTAGGTGATTAAGGACTACAAGCAACACAAGCCCGAACAGAGCCTGAGCTTGTGCCTTGAGCAAGGGACAAAAGGCTTATTCACTTGGCCACTGTCTTTGGGAATTGAAAGCGATCCTCCTGTCCGCTCATTAGGGTTCCATCTGGCGCTCTCCCGGGACGAGGATCCAAGGCTTACCATAGCTCTGCTGGAGTACCTCAAGGAAGTCGTATGGGGCTTTTTCTGTTTTTTTTTTTCTTGTATGAGATTCAGCAGATAAGTTCTGCGCGGTATTTTCGGAAGTGACTGCATCTTCTCCTTTATGAGTGATAGAAAAAGAGAATGAGAAAGAGGAACAGAGGAAGAGAGAGAGGAGAGATGATCACATCATCCAAACACGTATAAACAAGCACAGGATCTCTCACCATCTTCAAGTTCGTTCTCGTTTCCTTCTGCCTGAAAGACAGATCCCCCCAAAACCATCCTGGCAGACAGAAATAAATGGATACACAGAGACAGACAGTTTGATAAAGACAGAGGTTAAGGACACGCCACAACGGGGACACGTCTCAATTACGACATCTTCAACACGATCAGTCACCATCTCGCGACCTCACAGCCAGCGGAGGTCACGCCTATCAAAAAGGGGTGGGGCAGGGCCATGGGGGGGGGGGGGGGAGGGGAGGGGAGCCGATCCTTGCTTCCCACGATGGTCAACGTACCGTGTAGATGAGGGGTGAAGAGGGGAAGGGGGGAATCTGGAAGGCTGGCAAGAAGAGGGGGGACCAGAGGTGGGGGGGGGGTAAGTAAAATGTAGCGTGATTTAAGGGTTCCTGGAAATGCTCATGTTTAGTGAAGAGGGAGGGTGGGTGTTTGGAAAGGTAGGAGGGAGGAGGGAGAGGGAGAGAGGGAGGGAGGAGGGAGAGAGAGAGAGAAGAGAGAGAGAGAGAGAGAGAGAGAGAGAGAGAGAGAGAGAGAGAGAGAGAGGAGAGAGCGAGAGAGAGTTGGGACGTGAGAAAATAAGAGATAAAGAAAATGAGAGAACCGATTTAAGAAAGAGAAAGCTGAGAGCTCAACCTTCCACCTCATCACCAACACCCCCTCCTTACCCCCTCCACCATTTCCCTCATCAACCCCTAACTCCCCGAAACTCCTCCCCCCACCCCACCCCTACCCCCACACTCCCTCCACCACCCCCCCAACACTCCCTCCCACCACACCCCTTCCCCCTAACCCTACCCCCCAACACTCTCTCCACCACCCCTACCCCCCACACTCCCTCCCCCAACACTCTCTCCCACCACCCCCCCCCAACACCCTCCTCCCAACCCCTACCTCCACAACAACTCTCTCACCACCCTACCCCAAACCCCCCACCACCCTTACCACCCCAACACTCTCCACCACCCTAACCCCAACACTCCTCCCCCCACCCCTACCCCCCAAAACCTCCTCCCACCACCCTTATCCCCCAAAAACTCCCTC
>NW_020871266.1:300274-305274 GCF_003789085.1 Penaeus vannamei
ACTGAAGATAATGATAAAGATGATGAAGAAGTTAAATAAAAGAAGGAGAAAGGAAAAACACAGAAGAAATGATGGAATGTATAAGATTGGGAGGAAGACGACGAGAAGGAGAAAAATAATATGAAGGGATCAAGTGCAAGAAATTTTCAAGAAGAAATGCATTAAGGAACAGGAAGAACCTTGCGACGAATAAAGAAAAGAAGAGCTAATGTGAAGACGGAAAAGAGAATAACACAAATACAGAACAAATAGGAAAAAAAAAAACTTTGAATCAAAAAACACTTAAAAAGGAAGACAAAGACAGAAACAGAAACAAATGATAATAATAAAAGGAAAGAGGACAAATGATAAAAATAAAAGGAAAGAGGACAGATGACAATAATAAAAGGAAAGAGGACAAATAATAATAAAAGGAGAGAGGACAAATGATAATAATAAAAGGAGAGAGGAGAGACAACAAACCGCTCTCGAAAGCAAATGAAGAGAACACCACACAGAGCAGAACACGCACCACGCAGTACACCACAAGCACAACAGTTCTTGCAATAAAACGCTGGAAATTCATTACCTACAATATACCGCTGGTTAGGTGATTTAAACAACACAATGTACTGTGAATATTTAATGCTGTACTACGGGGATACAGTGCACATGCTGCAAATTACGATGTGCAGTTTGTAACATGTAATACAATTTTGTTTCTCCGTATTTCGCAACAGGGAAAATGCTTTCGATAAAAATAAATCGAAAACCGGGAATCCTGCACAAGGACCAATGGACATATATACGCATACATACACGATGTATACAAATTAATGTATAAATTTAATAAACTAATGACATATATCATACTACACGATGTATACATTAATGTATAAAATTTAATAACTAATGGACATATATACGCATACATACACGATGTATACAAATTAATGTATATAATTTTAATAAACTAATGGACATATATACGCAACATACACGATGTATACAAATTAATGTATAAATTTAATAAACTAATGGACATAATATACGCATACATACACGATGTATACAAATTAAATGTATAAATTTAATAAACTAATGACATATATACGCATACATACACGATGTATACAAATTAATGTATAATTTAAATAAACTAATGGACATATATACGCATACATACACGATGTATATACAAATTAATGTATAATTTAATAAACTAATGGACATATATACGCATACATACACGATGTATACAAATTAATGTTATAACTTTAATAAACTAATGGACATATATACGCATACATACACGATGTATACAAATTAATGTATAAATTTAATAAACTAATGGACATATATACGCATACATACACGATGTATACAAATTAATGTATAAATTTAATAACTAATGGACATATATACGCATACATACACGATGTATACAAATTAATGTATAAATTTAATAAACTAATGGACATATATATACGCATACATACACGATGTATACAAATTAATGTATAAATTTAATAAACTAAATGGACATATATACGCATACATACACGATGTATACAAATTAATGTATAACTTTAATAAACTAATGGACATATATACGCATACATACACGATGTATACAAATTAATGTATAAATTTAATAAACTAATGGACATATATACGCATACATACACGATGTACAATTAATGTATAAATTTATAAACTAATGGACATATATATACATACACGATGTATACAAATTAATGTATAAATTTAATAAACTAATGGACATATATACGCATACATACACGATGTATACAAATTAATGTATAAATTTAATAACTAATGGACATATATACGCATACATACACGATGTATACAAATAATGTATAAATTTAATAAACTAATGGACATATATACGCATACATACACGATGTATACAAATTAATGTCGCTCTCTCTCGCACTTGTTCTCGCTCTCGGTCTCTCTCTCTCTCTCTCTCTCTCTCTCTCTCTCTCTCTCTCTCTCTCTCTCTCTCTCTCTCTCTCTCTCTCTCTCTCTCTCTCTCTCTCTATCTATATATATATATACATAAAAAAAAAATATATATATATATTTATTATTATATATATATATATAATATATATATATATATATATATATACATACATGCACACACACACGCACACACACATGTATATATACATTTATCCAAATTAGTTTCTTTAGGGAAGAAAAATCATTCCAAGACAAATCTTCAATCCTTTACTTTCTCCATCAAGCAGGAGACACTTGAGCATTACTCACAAACTCTATCTTTAAAATACAGTCAACAGCACACACACTTCAAGCTACCCTCACTCTCCTCTTCCCTCCCCTTCCCCTCTCCTTAGCCCCCCTCCTTCTCATATCCCCCCTTTCCCCTCCTTCCATAGCAACCCCCCCTCCTTCTCATATCCCCCCTTTCCCCTCCTTCCTCCTCCCCCCCCCACCACACAACCATTGCTCTTCTTCTAACACCCCTACCACCTCCCCTCTCATATCCCTCTCTTCCACTCCCCTCGCTTAGAAACCTTACCCTACCCCTCTCCCCTCTCCCTCTCTCCCCTCTCCACCACTCACTCCCTTTCATATCCCCCTCTCTCTCCCCTCTCCTTACCTGTCCGTCCTTCCCTCTTCCCCTTCCTCCACCCCGACCTCCTTCCCTTTCATACCCCTTCACCCCTTTCATACCCCCCCCCTTCACCCTCTCCCTTCTCCCCACTTTCCTCTCTCCCTTTTTCTCTCTCACTCGCCTCAAACACCGCCCTCTCTTCCGCCTCAAGAACATCAAAGGCAGGAAAACACTCTTAGGTGGAGGGTGTAGCTCGCGACACCTCACCTAACTCACGAGTTCTTGTGTGGTTGGTGTGCCGCTGAGAGAGGGAGGGAGGGGGGGGAGGTGGGTTGGTGTGCCACTGAGAGGGAGGAGAGGGGGGGAGGGGGGAGAGGGATGGCGGGAAAGGGGTTGAAAGGGGATGAAATGAAAGGGAATGAGGAAGAGAGGAGGAAGAGGAGGAGGAAAACGAGGGGGAGGACAGATGAATGAGAAGCGAAAGTTCAGAGGAGAGACAGAGTGAGAGCGAGAGAGCGAGAGAGCGAGAGAGAGAGAGAGAGAGAGAGAGAGAGAGAGAGAGAGAGAGAGAGAGAGAGAGAGAGAGAGAGAGAGAGAGAGAGAGAGAGAGAGAGAGAGAGAGAGGGAGGGAGGGAGGGAGGGAGGGAGGGAGGGAGGGAGGAGAGAGAGGGAGAGAGAGAGAGAGAGAGGAGAGAGAGAGAGAGAGAGAGAGAGAGAGAGAGAGAGAGAGAGAGAGAGAGAGAGAGAGAGAGAGAGAGAGAGAAAGAGATAAGAGAGAGAGAGAGAGAAGAGAAAAGAGAGGAGAGAGAGAGAGAGAGAGAGAGAAGAGAGAGAGAGAGAGAGAGAGAGAGAGAGAGAGAGAGCGAGAGAGAGAGAGAGAGAGAGAGAGAGCGAGAGAGAGAGAGACAGAGAGAAGAGAAACGACTGACTAAATCAAAATCACCATATAAGACTAAAAACGAAGCAGAGATGGTGTCAAAAAGATAAATAACTCAACAAAAGAATAGATATGGCACGGAACAGAAGAATTAACGGAATAAGAGAAAATAAAGGAACTAAACGCGCTTAAGATTACCTAAATCCATTAAAAACCTGGAGGCAAGAGAACAAACAAGCTAAGAACATTAAACAAGCACCGGAGAGGGGGAGAAAGAGAAAATGCAATAACAAAGATAAAAAACAAACAGAAAAGGGGAACTAGAGAGCGAGCGGGCGAGAGAGAAAGAGAGAAAGAGAGAGGAGAGAGAGAGAGAGAGAGAGAGAGAGAGAGAGAGAGAGAGAGAGAGAGAGAGAGAGAGAGAGAGAGAGAGAGAGAGAGAGAGAGAGAGAAAGAGAGAGAGAGAGAGGAGAAGAGCAGAGAGAGAGAGAGAGAAAGAGGAGAGGGAGAGAACAGAGGGAGAGAGAGAGAGAGAGGAGGAGAGGGAAAGAAGAAGAGAGAGAGAGAGAGAGAAAGGCGGGAGAGGGAGAGAAACAGAGAAAGAGAGAGAGAGAGATGAGAGAGAGGGAAAGAAACAGGGAAGAGAGGGAGAGAGAGAGAGAGAGAGAGAGAGAGAGAGAGAAGAAGAGAGAGAGGAGAGAGAGAGAGAGAGAGAGAGAGAGAGAGAGAGAGAGAGAGAGAGAGAGAGAGAAGAGAGAAGAGAAGAGAGGGAAGGAGGGAGAGAGAGAGAGAGTAAAGAAAGAGAGGAGAGAGAAACAGAAAGAGAGAACGAGAGAGAGGTGAAAAAGCAAGGACCGTCGCCCCCCCCCCCCCATTCCCACCCACCCACTCGGGTCGTGTGCCTTCCTTCACCAGTTTACCGACTCCACTTAGAAGGTGTAGCTAAAAGCTTTACATTTCAAGAGATGAAAGAGAGGGGAAAAAAGAGGGCGAAAAAGAAGAAGATGAAGAAAAAAAAAAGAGTTTCCAAAGAGTATTTCACATTTCCAAAAAAGGAAAAGTAAAGAAAAAAATATACGAGTGTCTTTGTTCGCGTTTACACAAGTTGGTTAATGTCCCTTTTGGCTGGTATAAACTGAACTTATTTCTGAACAAGAAAACATTGGATGAAAATAAAGAAAAAAAGAAAAAAAACATAATAAAAAAAAAAAAAAGGAGAATGAAAATCTAATTGAGTATGAGATTAAGAATAAGGAGCAGAAAAGGAAGAAGAGGAGAAAGACCAAGAAGAAGAACTAACACCAACAACAAACACAAAAAGACGAAGAAGAGAAGAAAAGAAGAAAAAAAATCAAGGAAGTACTCCTCAGAAGATAAATGCCAATCAAACAAACGTCTTCAAAAGCCTTGCCAGTAAATTCAGGATGTGATACCCTGGTGCCTCGTCCTCCTGGGTACATAAGGTCGCTTTTGAGAGGAAATTACCGCCTCTGCCGACATATTTGCATTACCGGAGGGTGATTTTGGCACGAGTCC
>NW_020871266.1:312774-315274 GCF_003789085.1 Penaeus vannamei
GAGAGAGAGAGAGAGAGAGAGAGAGAGAGAGAGAGAGAGAGAGAGACTTTACGAACGTCCCATCGAGAAAGGCTAACAAGGCGAGGTCGTGGAGGGAAGCAGTTATTGCCTTGGAAGGAGGCGGGGAAGAAGGTCAACAAAAGTAGGAAGGATGGAAGGGATAATAACAACATAGCGATGGAAATGGGTAGAACAATGGTAATTGGATGATGACAGTATGGTGATATGTCGTAATGATAGCGTGGTGCTAATAATAATGATGTGGTGATAATGATAATGAGAAGATAATGACGTTGAGTTGAGTTAAAATGAAAATGAGAACGATGATGAAAATTGAGAAAATGAGAATGGGGTGTCTATAGTGTGACGCTAATGGATGTGCAATGGTTAAGCGCTTACACTTTTAAACAATAATGGAGTTCAGAAAATAGTAATGATAAACCCAAGCTAAAACAAATAAAACGAAAAAAACCGAACACAACGCCAATAAAAAAAGAAAAGGAAAAAAGTATGTCCCAAGACGCTACAAGATGAAGACACCCAACCTGTGCTTCCTCAACCAGTGTCTTAAAGCAATTTCTCGGATTGCAGTAACTCGCCCGAGCCGATACGCGAGACAATATTCCTCCGCGAGGCCGCTGCGACACCAATACTCCGTCACATTTTTCCGAATCCATTAGAGACGCAAGCCATCTGAGCTGAATGCTGTTCCGTGAGATGACAACCAAGAAGAGAGAGAGAGAAAGAAAGAAAAGAAAATCCATTTCTTTCTGCGTATTTCCCCCGCATTCGAGGATTTCTCCGTCAAGCTGTCTGATGTACGCCCTAAAACAACGTAAATATGGCGTGATGGTGCATCTCCTTCTCCACGATAGCGCGGCTGTTGTCTCTTCGAAACGACCCCCGCCCGTCATCACAATGGCTGGCACGCAATTTTCCTTGGTCCAGCGGCCCTTAATGTGGCTAGGGGTCCACTTCGGGGCCGTGCGCGGGTCCCTAAGGGCTAAAAAAGGAGGGGGAGAGAAGGGAGGGGGGGAGCGAGTGACGTCAGAAAGGGGGGGAAGCTTGCAGAGAGGGTGGGGGGCGGTGTGGGCGAGGGGTAGTTAGTGTGAGGGGAGAAGGAAGAGGGTGAAGGCGGGGGGTAACAATCACTGCGTCAACCCCACCCAGCCGCCCTCGTCTCACTTTCCCCTCGGGTGTAGGTGAGAGCCGCCTCACAATGACGACTCACAAGCTGCCATTGTGAGGGTGTGAGGTCGAGGAAGGACTGTGTCTCCCTTGAGTGTTGCAGGTCCTGGGTTTGCAAGAGTAGGGGGGAGAGGTCGGTGGGGAGGGGGTGAAGGGGGAGGTTGGTGGGGGCCTAAGGAACAAAGAGGGGGGGAGGGGGTGAAGGACACATCTCGTGGGACTACTTGCACGAAGGGCAGAAAAAATGGGGGCAGCGAGGAGTGATATGCTTTGCAAGAAGAGGAAGACAAGAAAATCACTTATACAAATGACAAAATGGCGGACGTTTTTTGTGGTCACGACGTCAGCTGGTGCTGGCTGGCTGACGTCACAATTTTCGTTGCCATAATTCTCTCAGAATTGTGATTCTTTCGTTTTTTTCATGTCTAAAACCACACGCAGGCAGATGGTGCATCATACAGTCCATACACACATACAGTGATGATCTCACAGAGTACAAAGAACCCTCATCTAGGATATTTGTCCAAAACTGAAAACAAAAACTACCATATCAATAGGTTATACAACGGAAATTTAGTTAACCCCAACAACTATATGGGTATTTTTACTTGAAGACAAGGGAACATCTCACATTACGGAAGCCTCCTTACGAAAGAACACAAAATCCCATACATTCCACAACACCATACCCTATACCACCACAATACAACAAAACCAAAACACAAACATAAAAAAACGAGAAGAAACAGGAGAAATAACATACCACCCACAACAACCGCATGATAACGAGCCAACGATACAACGACCCCACAAATCGCTCTTTCTTGCCTGCGATAACGAGACAAAGAGCCGCGTGGACGGTAGCAAACAATACCGCTACTCTCGGTCCGCTAAACTGCCGCTACACCCGCTCCCGTAAATCGCTAACGTACGAAGGGAGGGCTATATAACTCGGCCGAACATCAAAGACTCGCTTGTGATTGTTCGGTCAAAGTTTCGCCTGTGATGTATAATGAATGTCGAAATGCATGATAAAGTCCGGACCTCGATAACTGGGTGTCCGACTCTCTAGCGGTTTTCCGTTGCCTTGGCGAGCGCTAGTCACATCTAGCAGAAAAACAACAACAAACGGGAATAAACAAATATCACTGCGATATGGAGATCCTTACAAGGCGATGGGAAGGAAAAAAAAACACGAAAAGAAATAAGAAAAGCGAGACGAAAAAAGAGAACAATATTCCAAGAATTCGACACTGATGCTTAATTACGGTCTCTACCTCCCCCCCTCCCCTCCCCTCGCCCTCCTTGAACC
>NW_020871266.1:320274-322774 GCF_003789085.1 Penaeus vannamei
CTAGGGGAGGAAGGGGAAAAAAAACTTCAACTGGTCTCAAAGAAGAGGGAAAAAAGTCATTTCCATAGAGAGGGAAACACAATCAAAAGTATATAGGCACATTTTTCCCCATGCCATAAAGAAGAAAAAAAAGAAACGTCATAAAGAAGTAAAAAAAAAAAAAAAAAAAAAGGAGATTCGGAGCTTCGACTCGACTCGGCGAATGTTCCGAAGCCGGTCTCAATATACAACCAATCATGGACGGTTCTTTTTTGCTTGTTTTCAGCGTCCAATCACAGCTCGCTTGGCTTAGGGGAGGGGAAAGGAGGAGAGGAGGGGATTTAAAGGGAGGGAAGGGTGTAAATGTATCATCTACCCCCCTCCTAACACTCCCCTCCCCTTTCCCCTCTTTGCTCCCCACGCTAAAGAACGTCGCTTTCAATATTATTCTTTTATGGATGTACAGTCATGCTTCCCCCCCTTCATTCTTTCGCTTCCCTCCCTTCCTTCCTATGTCCCAGTCCACTTGCATTTCCCCTACCTTATTCCCCCCCTATTTTGCCCTCCCTTCAATTCTCGCTTCTTTTCGTCTGTCCATCTTTTCCAATTTAAACAAAACAAAACAAAACAAAAAATAGATTCAGCTTCCAATGGCTTTCTTTATCACCAAATGTTATCAAATCTGCGTTCTCATTCCACCTTTAACAATTACCGTCATTTCTCTTCCCCTTCCTCTGACTCTCTCATTCGCTCTTCATATATCAACTTCGTAATATTCTCTCTCTTCCCCTTTTACGTAATCGCCCAAGCCCTTATCTCCCTTTCGGGACATTTGCCCCTTTTTATTTCCTCTATTCGCCTCCTAAGTTTCCCCTTCTTGCTTTTTGACCCCCCCCTCCTTCTCTTCTCTGTATCTGTCTGCCTTTACCCCTCCGTCTCTCTCTCTCTCTCTCTCTCTCTCTCTCTCTCTCTCTCTCTCTCTCTCTTCTCTTCTCTCTCTCTCTCTCTCTCTTCTCTCCTCCCCCTCTCACTCTTTATGTTATATATCTATCCGTTTGCTGCCAGCATCTGCCTGTCTGCCTTTCCATTTGTCTGTCTGTCTGTTTGCTCGCTCTTCTCTCCTCTCCTCTCTCTCTCTTTCTCTCTCTCTCTCTCTCTTCTCTCTCTCTCTCTCTCTCTCTCTCTCTCTCTCTCTCTCTCTCTCTCTCTCTCTCTCTCTCTCTCTCTCTCTCTCTCTCTCTCTCTCTCTCTCTCTCTCTCTCTCTAATTACTCTTGTCATCTTGTTTCCCTCTCGGTCAGCTTTCCCTAATCCCTTATCTTTACCTACGCCCGGGGCTCTCTGTCCGGACCTTTTGATCTCGTTAACCGAATTCCTTTATCTCTGGAAAGGTGGAGGGGGGGGGTGGAAGGCAGGGGTGACGGGGTAGGGAGTCAGGGGGGGGTGGAAGGCAGGGGTGAGGGGTAGGGAGTTAGGGCAGGGTGAGGGGGTAGGGAGTTAGGGGGGGTGGAAGGCAGGGGTGAGGGGGTAGGGAGTTAGGGGGGGTGAAGGCAGGGGTGAGGGGGTAGGGAGTGGGGGGGCGGGTGGAAGGCAGGGGTGAGGGGCAGGGAGTCAGGGGGGGGTGGAAGGCAGGGCAGCAGGGGTGAGGGGGTAGGAGTTAGGGGGGTGGAAGGCAGGGTGAGGGGTAGGGAGTTAGGGGTGGTGGTGGAAGGCAGGGGTGAGGGGGTAGGGAGTCAGGGGGGGGGGTTGCAGGGAGATAAACCTACCTGCTCATTCGACCTGCTTTCCTCCCTCCCGGGTTCGGTCTTGAACGTCTTAGGTCTTGAGAAGGAGGCGAGTCTTTATTAATTTTCTTATTTCTTCTAAATCAGCTTAATATCTTTCTTTTCTTCTAAATCAGTTTGGCATTCAAGTTCTCTCTCTCTCTCTCTCTCTCTCTCTCTCTCTCTCTCTCTCTCTCTCCTCTCTCTCTCTCTCTCTCTCTCTCTCTCTCTCTCTCTCTCCTTCTCTCTCTCTCTCTCTCTCTCGTTCACTCATTTAGCGGCGTCTTCTGTTCTCTTCACTTGCAGCCAACGTCCGATTCGAGTCCAATGGTTCAGTTCATTTTCTAATCATCCACTTCATTTGGTATTTTCTCCATAATAATCATTCTCTTTCATTCCTCCTCTTCCTCCTCCTCCTCCTCCTGCCCTTTTTCGCCTTCCCCCTTTCCCTCTACATCAGCTGCGGCGCCATTCATGCATGTTCGTATCCTGCCAGATTACTCTTGTTGATTTTAGTCTCTCTACTTTATTTATTTATTTTCATTTCCATCTTTCTATCAACATCGTACATCTCTTTCGTGTTAATCATAATATTCCTTATATTTCTTTCACCCTCTTATGTTTGTTTTGGTATATTTGTTTGTCTGCCTTTGTCTCTGTCACAATCTGTCTCTTTTTCTCTCTCTCTCATTTTCTTTCTCTGTCTCTCCTTCTCCCTTGATCTTTCCCTTTGTTTTTTTCACTTTCCCTATTTTTCTT
>NW_020871266.1:327774-337774 GCF_003789085.1 Penaeus vannamei
GGAGGGAGAGAGGGTGAAGGGGAGGGAGGGAGAGGGTTGGGAGAAGGGAGAGAGAGGGGGAGATGGTGGAAAGGAAGGATGGAGGAAGGGAAGGAGGAAAAGAGGGAGGGTGGGAGAGAGAGGGAGAGATGGTGGAAGGGAGGGAGGGAAGATGGTAGAAGGGAAGGGGAGAGAGAGAGAGGGATGGTGGGAGAGGGAGAGAGGGAGAGAGGGAGGGAAGGAGTGAAGGAGGGAAGAAATGAGTGAGTGAGAGAGTGAGTGAAGGAATAAATAAGTGAAATAAGGAATAGATAGATGGAGGAATGGATGGCAGAAAAAAGCGAATGAATTAATAAAATGTAGTGACAGACAGACAGATAAACAGATACAAACACAGACAGCCAAACAACACAAATAAAACAGACAAGACACACAGCACAAAGATACACGAACGGCTGGATGAATGGATGGGTGGGTGGCGATGGGGTGGGTAGGGGGGATGGGGGGATGGGGGGGGCGTTACGAAATCAACAGAATGGTCCGTCGGGGATTAAATGTCCCGAATAAAAGGTAATTCCATATGATAAAGGTTTCCATCCCTTTGTGCGGCGCTATAGCTTCGGGTATTACTGGAGGAGTGGCAGACGGCGTCGCTTGAGAAGAGAGGTTCTAGTTTTTGTTTTTTTTTCGTTTGATAATAATCATGATGGTAAAATGATAATGATAATGATGATAATAATGATGATGATGATGATGATGATGATGATAATAATGATGATGACGGTGATGGTGATGAATGATGATAATAACAATAATAATAATGATAATGATGATGATGATGATGATAATGATAACAATATTAATAATAATAATAATAATAATAATAATAATAATAACACTAAGGAAAGTAATAATAACAATATTAGTAACAATAAAAATAATAACAATAATAATCATAATAGTAATAATAACAGAATGATAGCCATTATCATAATTGTGATTATCACCATCATTATTATTATAACTATCATTGTTGTCGTTGTTGCTATACTTATTATCATTACTGCATTATATTACCATTATTATCATTATTGTTATAATATTCTATAATTAACATCATGATCTTTACCTTCACTATCATCATCATCATCATCATTATTACTGTCACCATTCTTACTATTAATCATTATCGTCTTTTATGGAGAAGAGTATTTTATGAAAGCAAACTAGAATACAAGGAAAGAACACAATAAAGGGAGAGAGAGAAAAATGTGGAAGGAGAGGACAAAAGGAAAAGGGAAATATAAAAAGGGAACAATGCATAGAAGGATGGAGGATGGAAGAGGAGAGAGATGTTGCTAATGATAGAAGAATAGAATGGATAGAAAAATGAAGGAAGAGAAGAGAGATTAAGGTTTATTTTCCGGAATTACGAAGAACGGGGCAGTCGCAATGAAGGGGAAAAATGGCTTAGTTTTATGTAGATTGAAGAAGCCGAAAACAAAACGCTGTTTAGTTCGTTATGAAACAGAATTACCTTTTGAAAAATAAAGCGATGGGATGGAAAGAATACACATACACACCACACACACGCACACACATATATACATCATGATGAATACGAAAAAAACAGCAGCATTGATAATCTGAAGAAGATGGAAAGAAAATAAAACAAGAGAAAAAAAAAAAATAAATAAATAAATAAATGAAAACCCCACGGCCCCCCCCCCACCCCAAGCGCGCGCGAGCACCCGCGTGCGGCAGCATCCTTTCCCGAGATGAATCGCGCAGCTTCCCCCCCCCCCCCACCCCCGCTCCTCCCACCTCCCACCTCCCGCCCGGCGAAATTCCCCGAGAATCACCGGCCCATTTCACCGCCTGCGTCAGCGCTCCCATATGCGCGGAATCAAATTGGAAGTCGGCGAGAGATATATCTGAGCGTGATTGGCTTAAACGCAATCTGCCGCGGACCCCCCGAGCCAAGATCAACCGAGGCGGCTACTTTTTCCCCCCCCCTTCTCCCTTGCTCTTGCTGATCTTCTCTCCCTTCCCTCTCTCTTTCTCGCCCTTCCTCCTACTTTCCTCCTCTTCTTTATCGTCCTTCTCCTTCCTCTATCCCCTACTTTCTGGTCCCTCCCGTCTCCTGTCCTCCCTCTTTTCGCCTCCTTCCCTTCCTTTCCACTATCCACCCTTCCTTCTCTATTCTCCCCCCTCTTCCTTCTCCCTTCTCTATTCCATCCACGTCCACCTTCTCTCCCCGATCTTTCCAATTTCTCCCTCCCTCCTCTTCCCATTTCCACCCTCTCCTTTCCTCCTCCCTTACGCAATCTCCCTCCTATCCCATCCCCTCTACTTTTTTCCCCTTTCCCCTCCCTTTCCCGTCTCTCCGCCTTCCCCCTTTCCCTTCCCTTTCCCAATCACTCCCCCTTTTTCTCTTTTCCGTATCCTCGTCCCCCTCTTTTTCCCTTTTCCCCGAGTCTGCGCTATCATTATTCTTTTTTTCATTTTATTTTTTCTGTTATGTGCAAATTGACGTGGGAACGTGAGACGGAAAAAACAAAAACGTTTTTCTCTCCATATAGCGAAGGTTCGGTCAGGGTGAAACTGGCAATCTACAAAGGGTGATATCGATATAGTTAGATATTTATTTTGTGTAATACCTTACGCATTTAAATGGCCGGATAAAATGTAGATTCGGAATTCTTGATTTACGAATGCAGCCCCCATGTAAGAATAACTCTTTGTGCTAATTTTTGTGCCAAAATCAATTGTTCCCGTGCAATGGAGAGGAAAAGAAACGAAAAGAAATCGCTTTTTGGGTATACGACTTCCAGAACACGAATTAAAAAGAAATAAAAGCAAAGAGAAAGAGATAACCTTCTTTAACCTCCCCCCACAAAAGAACATTTGATACAAAAAATAAACAGTATTAGACTTTATGCAGATCTAAATTACTTATGATATATACAATATACATTATTATTAATATCTCAGGGAAATAAGGAGCCAAAATCTAACGACACACAGCATAAAACGCAACATGGAATTACCTACGCCATGCTTAACAACATAACTTCACACAGCGTACATGAAAATAACACATACCGCCGAAAAAAAAACTTACGACACATAAAAATACCTAAAGAAAACACAAAAAAATCTACAGCTAAAAACACAAAAAGCCTAACACACAACACAGCAAACCCAACAAAGAGCGTAGAGCACCCAGCACCCACGCGCAGGGTAGCCCTAACTACACCTAGCGCAGGCTGTAGGACGAGGAGGCAAAATCTAATAGAGTGCTAGTGATGCGTCTCAACTTGGTCGGCAACTTGAGTCAACCACTTAGTCCAAAGTTCGCGCAACAGGACGTATGCAAAAGACACACAGGTACTTCAGCAAATTTTGGAGCCCAGGCCGATGGGGTGTAAAAAGGAAGAAGGTTAAATGAAAGGTGAAGGATGAAGGAAAGGAGGAGAAGGAGAAAAAGAAGAAGAAGAAGGGGGAGGACAAGGAGGAGGAGAAGAAGGTGGAGAAGGAGGAGAAGATGATGGTGGAGAAGAAAAAGAAGACGAAAATGAAAAATAATGATGGTAGTGAAAGAGAAGAAGAAATAGAAGAAAAGAAAATGAAATAAAAATGAGAGGAAGAAGCATATGCAAAGAAGACGAGGATGATTGGCGGATAAAAGAGAGAAGAAACGAAGAAAAACGGCAACGAAAAATGAAAAAAAAAGACAAAAAAAGAAAAGAAAAAAAGAAAACGAAAAGGAGAACGTTTTAGTCACGTCTTCGCAATCTGGATTATCATGGGAATGGGAATATTCTTCCTAAGATTTTTCCTTTTATATTCCAACTTCAGGAGACCAAAATGGCGCAAGTATCAAAAAAAAAAAAAAAAAAAAAAAAAAAAAAAAAAAAAGGTCCCTTGCGTGTACGTATATAAGTGGAATCTGTGTATTAATAACAGAGATTTTTCAGATTTGCAAAACGCTGGTGTACATTTCGGAATGAAAGGTGCGAAAAAGGTGTGTTTTGAATTCCGTGTGTGTGTGATGCTTTCCATTTTCTTCTTAAATGGGTTACTTTTATAAGTGCCAGATTACTTAAATCTCTTGCAATGCCCTCCCATCTGTAAAGTGTTTATCTATCATCTATTTTTATTAGTTGTTTTTCAGGTTTTAAGGTAACTTAATCACAGTACTATACGTATATATATGAATATAAATACTAAAAAAAAATCGTCTAATAGTCTCCACTTAAATATAGAACAACCACGAACACGAACAAGAACAAAGAACATAATAAAGAACACCAACAGAGAACGCAACGAAAGGATAACAAAAGCAAGGACTCCACAACAACACCAACAAAGTAACAAAAGCTCTAAAGAACCACAAAAGTAAGCTTCCAGGCAAGGTTTTTTGTGATGATGATGATGATGATTATCATTTTATTTCATTTTATTTTATTCATTTATTTTTATTTATTTTATTTTTTTTTTTGGCGAGAGACATGCACAACCATGAGGATAAGGAAGGAAGGAAAGAAATGTGGAGGAAGAAGGAGGAGGAGAAAAGGAAGAAGAGGAAAAAAAAGATGATGAAGAAGTAGAAGTAAAGAAGAAGAAACAGGAGAAAAAGGAGTGATAGTAAGAAGAGGAAAGTAAGAAGAACTGGTCGAAGAAGAAAAAGAAAAAAGAAAAATGGAAGAAAAAATTAAGAAGAAAGATAAAAAAGAAAGAAAGAAGATGGAAAGGAAAATTTAGAAAGGGAAAAAAGAAAAGAGAGGACAAAGGAAAGAAAGGATGGAACAAGGAGGAATAAATGAAAGGAATAAGAGTATACAAAAGCGAAAAAAAAGAAAATGATTGAGAAGATAAAGAATACGTATAAAAAGAAGATAGAATAGGAAGAGAAAAGTAGTAGCAGTAGGAAGATGAGGAGGAGGAGTAAGAGGAAGAAGAGGAGGTAGAGGACGAGAACAAGGAGGAAAATGAGGAGGTCTAGTAAGAGGTAGAGGAAGAGAATAAATAACAAAACTAATAAAAACGGAACAAGAAATAGAGAAACCAAGAAAAAAAAACAAGAATGCCAAAACGAAACGTGGGGAATACCAGCAAATTACGAAAGACCAGAGACACGAAAACGAAGAAAATACCCCCATACTTCTTACTTCTTTACTCCCTCCTTATGGCTCGTGAAACAGACGCCGTTCAGAACCACTACCTGAACGTTCACTGTATCCTGTACCCGAGAAAGCCTTATATGGAAATCCTGGGTACACCTGATTAGAAACTTGGGAAAGGTAGCTTTAATGTACATTGTCATTACCTGAGCGAATAATTATGGAATCAGCTTTAATGCACGTGTGAGGAGGAGGAGGGGGAGAAGGGGGGAGGGGAGGAGATGAAAAAAAGGAAGAAGGAAGGAAAGAAAGAGGAAAAAAGGATGGAGGAGGGAGAAGAGAAGGAGAAAGAAGAGAGGAGAGGAAGGAGGAAGAAGAAGAGGAGGAGGAGGAGGAAGAAGAGTTAGAAAGGAGGAGAAAGAAAATCATAGGAAGAGGAGAATAAGAAAAAAAGGAAGAAGTGTAAGAAGGAGAAAATATACGACATAGTAGAAATAGAAGACGACCACAAAGAAGAAGAAAAAGACGCGGGAAAAGACGAGAAAAAAACCGTACCCACCCGCGTATCTCTTCTTTCAAATAAGAGAAAAGATCCGCCGGGGATTTTTAAACCGACCGCTTAACCGGACCGACCAATCCTTCCTCAAAAACTTATTTGCCTCACAACATAAATCTCGCGGCTCCATTATTCGCTCGGGATTATATTTTACGAGTCGTGCTGAGGTACACTTCAGACAAATCATTAGCGATAACTTGCGCTTAACTGAACAGACGAGTTCCCCCTTGCAGTTAACAGGTAGAGTAATGGCGGTGTAGAAAACGGGGGTCAGAATCGCTGGGGAGATCAGAGGAGATTTTGCAGTGATGCAGGAGAGGACAGGAATACAGAGGAGATAAAGAAAGAAAGAAAAGAAAAAAAGTACAAAAGGAGATTCAGTCTGTGCTGAGAGTGGGATTCCTTCTCTCTCTCTCGCTCTCTCTCTCCTCTCTCTTCATTCTCACCCCCCTCTCTCTCTTTCTACCTCCCTCCCTCTTCCTTTTCTCTCTCTCTCTCTCTCTCTCTCTCTCTCTCTCTCTCTCTCTCTCCTCTCTCTCTCTCTCTCTCACTCTCTCTCTCTCTCTCCTCTCCCCCCTCTCTCTCTCTTCTCTCTCCCCCCTCTCTTTCTCCCTCTCTCTCTCTCTCTCTCTCTCTCTCTCTCTCTCTCTCTCTCTCTCTCTCTCTCTCTCTCTCTCTCTCTCTCTCTCTCTCTCTCTCTCTCTCTCTCTCTCTCTTCCCTCCCTTTTTTTCCTCCACTATCATCACCCTCTCTCTCTCTCTCTCTCTCTCTCTCTCTCTTCTCTCTCTCTCTCTCTCTCTCTCTCTCTCTCTCTCTCTCTCTCCTCTCTCTCTCTCTCCCTCTCTCTCCCTCTCTCCCTCCCCTCTCTCTCTCTCTCTCTCTCTCCTCTCTCTCTCTCTCTCTCTCTCTCTCTCTCCTCTCTCTCTCTCTCTCTCCTCTCTCTCTCTGTCCTCCCCTGTCTCTCTACTTCTCTCCAGTAACAATTTACGTTAAGGAGCGTCTCCCTTCATGCATTAACGGGGATTTAAGTCCGCATGTCGTTGTATGTCGTACCAAAGTTAGATTGCAATTACTGATAAGAACTTGAAAGTAAGCAAGCACCCATTACTTGAGTTTACTACCCGCACATACATACGCGCTAACATACAAGGACATTCACACAGACGCACGCACGCACACACACACACACGCACCACACACACACACACACACACACACACACATACACACATATACACACACACCACACATACACGCACACACACACGCACCACACACACACACACACACACACACACACACACACACACACACACCACATATACACACACACCACACACATATACAAACACACACCCGCATACACACACACACACACACACACGCAACACACACACACACGCACACACACACCCGCACACACACACACACACACACACACGCACACACACACGCACAAAGTCAAAGATGAACACATTTATTAAGCGTCACGCCTCATCGACTAATATACTCACAATGCAACTTTAAAATCAATTCAGATCTATAAATTGGTCTTTCCTCCTCCGGGAAGGGGAGGGGGGGGACATGTCCTCTTCCCACTCCCCCCTACCCCCCAACCCCTTCCCTCTCCCCCTTTAACCACCAGCTCTCCCTCTTCTTTATCCCCCATGTGATAACTCCCCCGCAAGCCTTAAACACATGGCAATATTAGTCCCGGAAATCCCACCTCCTCCACCAACACCCTTTACAATCCCTTTCCCCTCCCCTCCCCTCTCTCCCCTCTCCTTTTCTCTCTCCCCTCCATCCCTCTACTCCCCGTCCCTCTCTACTCCTCTCTTCCCCTCTCCTCTTCCTCCTTTCCCTTCCTCTCTCCCTTCCCTCTCCTCCTCTTCTCTCCCTCTCCTCTCCTCTCTTCTCTTCCCTTTCCCTCTCCCTCCTCCCTCTCCTCCCTCTCCTCCTTCCCTCTCCTCTCTTCTCTTTCCCCTCCTCTTCTCCTTTCCCTCTCCTTCCCTCCCTTCTCTCATCTCCCACCTTTCCCCTCTCTCTCCCCCGCCTCCCCTCCCTTCCCTCTCCTCTCTCTCCTCCCCTCCCTTCCTCTCCTCTCCTCCCTTCCCTTCCTTGCCTTTCTCTCAAATTCCTCTCCTCTCCGTCCTCTCCCCTTCTCCACCGCTATATCTAATTCCTCTACCATCCCCTATCCCTCTCTTCCTCTACCCTTACTTAATTCCTATTCCAACTTTCCCTTCTTACCATTTATCACCCTTTTACTTCCCCTCCCTTTCCCTCCTTCTCCCTCCTCTTCATATGCTTTCCTTTAATTTCTTTTCCCTCCATTCCCTTCTCCTCTTGTCTCTTCCTTCTCCCGTTCGCTTAATTTCAATGCAGTTTCATTCCATTTCCTCCCCTTCCCTTCCCCTCCCTCCATTCGCCGCTCTTTCCTCTCCCTCCCTCTTTATCCCTTCCATTCTCATCCCTTTCCCCTTCCTCCCTTCCTTCCATTCCTTCCTCTTTTACCTTCCCTCCCCTTCATTTCCTCTTCTCTTCCTTCCTTCCGTTCCTTCCTCTTTTCAACTTCCCTCCTCTTTTTACCTCCCTTCACCTTCCCTTCCATTCCCACCCCCTTTCCCCTTCCTTTCCCTTCTATTCCCTCCTATTTTTCCTTCCCTCCCCCTCCCTTCCTCCTCTTCCCTTCCCTCCCTTCCCTTCCCTTCCCTCCTCCTTTCCCTTCCCATCCCCTTTCCCTTCCATTCCCTCCTCTTCTTCCTCCCCTTCCTCCCTTCCCTCCTCCCTTCCTTCCCTCTCCTTTCCCCTTCCTCCTCCCTCCCCTTCTATTTCCTTTCCCTTCCCTTCCCTCCTTTCCCTCCTCCCCTTCCCTTCCTTCCATCCTACCCTTTCCCTTTCCTCCCCTTCCCTTCCATCCCTCCTCTTTAACCTTCCCTCCCTCCTATACGAAGCGCTCCATGGATTTGCCAAAGTTTATTTACACGAGCCAAAATCTACGAGACCATATTGCCCTCGTATGCAAATGAGGGGGCTGGAGGGAACAAAACACGATAATAAAGGTCCTGAATCAGTTAATGCTGTGAAATATGGCAATTTAAGGGAGAGGGGAATAATGGTGGTGGAAAAAAGAGAGAGATTGGAAAAGAGGAAAGAGAGAAAACGAGAGAGAGTGAGGGAGAGGGAGGGAGGGAGGGAGGAGGAGGGAGGGAGGAGGGAGGGAGGAGGGAGGGAGGAGAGAGGAGAGAGAGAGAGAGAGAGAGAGAGAAGGAGAGAAAGAGAGAGAGAGAGAGAGAGAGAGAGAGAGAGAGAGAGAGAGAGAGAGAGAGAGAGAGAGAGAGAGAAGAGAGAGCGTGAGTGACTGTGTGTGTGTTGTGTGTGTGTGTTGTGTGTGTGTGTCGTGTGGTGTGTGTGTGTGTGCAGGAGGAGAGAGATGAGAAGAGAGAGAGAGGAGAGAGAGGGGAGAGAGAGAGAGAGAGAGAGAGAGGAGAGAGAGAGAGAGAGAAGGAGATGAGAGGATGAAGATGATAAGGAAAGAGGAGGAGGGAGAGAAGAGAGAGAGAGAGAGAAGAGAGAGAGGAGAGAGAGAGAGGAGAGAGAGAGAGAGAGAGAGAGAGAGAGAGAGAGAGAGAGAGAGAGAGAGAGAAGAGAGAGAGAGAGAGAGAGAGAGAGGGAGAGAGAGAGAAGAGAGAGAGAGAGAGAGAGAGAGAGAGAGAGAGAGAGAGAGAGAGAGAGAGAGAGAGAGAGAGAGAAGAGAGAGAGAGAGAGAGAGAGAGAGGAGAAGAGAGGAGAGAGAGAGGAAGAGAGAGCGAAAAGCGAAAGAGAGAGAGAGAGAGATGAAGATGATGATTGATGATGATGATTTGATGATAAGGAAGAGGGAGGAGGAGAAGGAGGAGGGAGGAAGAATATGAAGGGGAAAAGGAATACGAAAAAGGGAAATGACAAAGTAAACAACATCAAGGAAAGAAAAGGAAAAAGAAGCCAAACGAATTTGTAAGCGAATTCGGAAAAAAATAAAACATTCTTTAATACTCGAACTATTTTAGCAAAATAATTTAAGGTAAAGAATGACAAATAAGAAAAAAATAAGCAGGAGAGATTAAAAAAAAAAGATAAACGGACAGAGAGAGAGAGAGAGAGAGAGAGAGAGAGAGAGAGAGAGAGAGAGAGAGAGAGAGAGAAGAGGAAAGAGGAAGAGAAGAGAGAGAAGAGAAGAGAGAGAGAAGAGAGAGAGAAGAGAGAGAGAGAGTGAGAAAGAGAAAGAGGAAATAGAGAGAGAGAGAGAGAGAGAGAGAGAGAGAGAGAGAGAGAGAGAGAGAGAGAGAGAGAGAGAGA
>NW_020871266.1:342774-347774 GCF_003789085.1 Penaeus vannamei
GGACCATCGCCATACCGGTTCTAATGTGGTGCCACTTAGCTCGTTAGAACCGGGGACACAGTACGGCCCTTGACCAGCAGGACACCGCGAGGGACTCCCTCAGACGTCCTTCAAACACTAAAAGGATATCATGTGTTTCAGGACAGCATTTGACCTCAATTGGATATTTCTCAAAGGAGAACAAGAGAAGGTAAATTGTGCGGATAATGATATTGTATAACTTAATAGGTACGCGGAAATTCAAGGGAAAAAAATAATATAATCTAAAGAGAAAAATATATTATGTAATAAAATACAAAATTGGTAAATACATAAAACAGTAATAGGACGGTATGGGAGAACTGTTCTTTTTATTAGAGAGAGAGAGAGGGAGGAGGGAAATGGAAGAAGGGAGGAAAATGAAGGAAAAGGAGAGGGAGGAAGGCCAAAAAGAGAAAGTGAAGAGAGAGAGAGAGAGAGAGAGAGAGAGAGAGAGAGAGAGAGAGAGAGAGAGAGAGAGAGAGAGAGAGAGAGAGAGAGAGAGAGAGAGAGAGAGAGAGAGAGAGGAGACAACCTTCTTGGAAGATTCCTTGTAGAATTATCTTCGAAGAAGCCTCACTATAACCTTTTGTTTCGAGAGAGTATAACCCCCCCCCCCCAGCAGAGACCTCTCAAGAACAACTGTTTGTCTTCCTTATAAAAAATAAATAAGTAAAAAGGAAAAAAAAAGACACTAACAGCAGCGTTCTCCTAGGAATAGTATCAACAGAGTTATTTTCGAGTCAGCTGGGCGTATTTACCCAACGTAGAACATTATCAGATGTCCCTATACTCTACAAGCTTCTTAAACTCGAAGAACAAATAACGGTCTATTACCCCGCCATGATTTAATAATGCACGGGAGCGGAGGGCTTTCGACTCGAGTGGGCAGACGCGGGGATTCCCTTACATGCTAAATCAAATACAGCAGTTGGCATTACAGAAGTGTGGCCTTACTTAATTTCTTGTTCAAACTCATTGCTCTGGTAAGAAATTGTGGGAGAGAGGAGAAGAAAAAGAGGAGGAGGGGAGAAGGGAGGAGGGGGGGAGGGGAAGTGAGGGAGAGGGGTAGGAAGTAAGGGATATAACATATTTGGAGAGAGGGAGAGGGAGGGAGGGGGGAGGGAGGGAGGAGGAGGGAGGGAGGGAGGAGAGGGAGGGAGAGAGGGAGAGAGAGAGAGAGAGAGAGAGAGGGAGAGAGAGAGAGAGAGAGAGGAGAGAGAGAGAGAGAGAGAGAGAGAGAGAGAGAGAGAGAGAGAGAGAGAGAGAGAGAGAAAGAGGAGAGAGAGAGAGAGAGAGAGAGAGAGAGAGAGAGAGTGAGTGAGTGAGAGTGAGAGTGAGAGAGAGAGAGAGAGAGAGAGAGAGAGAGAGAGAGAGAGAGAGAGAGAGAGAGAGAGAGAGAGAGGGAAAAGAAAGAGAATGTAGAAAAAAAAAACAAAGGAGAGGAGAGATAAGACAACATCAGATACGAGAAGAGAACGAAAACGGACCAAACAGAAAACCAACGAAAAGCGAAGACGAACGAAAAAAACAAAACAGAGAGAAAAGGGGAAAAAAAAAGGCAAGGAGAGAGTGAAACGCCAGCACTTTCCTCGAAATTTACGAATCACTCACAAAGTCCCGGATTTACAACCGCTCTCTGTTTCGTCCGTCTAATGTACACTCGACGCAAACTCGTGGCCGCGAATAACACAGGGCTCGCTCACCCACCTCCGCTGCGGCGATTCCTCGTTAAAACGGAAGGGAATTACGGAAGGAATGTGGAATATATGAATCTAAAAATAACGCGGCCGGGATGCATATGCTCGCATGTATAGTCATATTTCCATTCTCCGGCTTAAACATTCAGGGTATGACCTCGGCGCAGCGGACACACCGTCGAGCTTCTGACCGCGGTGTTCCTTCTCCGCCACGAAAATACGGTGTTTATAAGGAGGAAATGGGGAAGGAGAGAGGGAAAGAAGGAAGAGGAGGAGAAGTGAAAGAAGGAAAGAATGAGGAAGAGAGAGAGAGAGAGAGAGAGAGAGAGAGAGAGAGAGAGAGAGAGAGAGAGAGAGAGAGAGAGAGAGAGAGAGAGAGAGAGAGAGAGAGAGAGAGAGAGAGAGAAGAGAGAGAGAGAGAGGAGAGAGAGAGAGAGAGAGAGAGAGAGGAGAGAGAGAGAGAGAGAGAGAGAGAGAGAGAGAGAGAGAAGAGAGAGAGAGAGAGAGAGAGAGAGAGAGAGAGAGAGAGAGAGAGAGAGAGAGAGAGAGAGAGAGAGAGGATACTACAAATACACATTCCCATACACACACAAACAACACACACACTCACATACGCACACACACACACACACACACACACACACACACACACACACAACACACCACACACAAACATAGACATAAGCACACTCATACCACCCCAACGAAACAGTTTCCCAACCCCTTCGCATCGAATCTCCTCCTCCACTTCCTCCTTCCGCAATAAATCGAACACCCCCCCCCCCTAGAGGCACTCGGAGCCCTTTCTTCCGGTCAGGATAATCTACGGGCGGCGTTCAGGGGGATCCGATTGGATATGCAAATCAGGCTAATGGCATCAGTTATGAGGAGGTTTTGTGCGGGGCGACAACGCGCTTGGCAGTGACACGAGGGGGGGGGGGGGGATGGGGGAAGGGGGGAAAGGATGAAGGGAGGGGATGGGGGGGGAAGGGGAAAGGGGGTAGGGGTAGTGATGAATGGACATAGGAGGAGAAGGAGAGAGAGAGACAGACGGACAGAGAGAAGAGAGGGAGGTAAATAATAATGGTAATAATCGAGAGAGAGAGAGAGAGAGGAGAGGTGAGAGAGTGAGAAATGAGTGTGAGAAAGAGAGAGAGAGAGAGAGAGAAGTAAGAGAGAGTGAGAAAGAAAGAGAGAGAGAGAGAGAGAGAGAGAGAGAGAGAGAGAGAGAGAGAGAGAGAGAGAGAGAGAGAGAGAGAGAGAGAGAAGAGAGAGAGAGAGAGAGAGAAGTAAGAGAGAGTGAGAAAGAGAGAGAGAGAGAGAGAAGAGAGAGAGAGGGGGGGGGGTGGAGTTATGTCCAGGAAAGAGACTAACACAACTTTTACCAATTGCAAATACACGTGCAAGGTAAAATACTAGAAACAGTGAATGCGGAAAATAAATAAAATAAATAATTTCGCAGCACAAGAGATATAATTCATATCTTTTTTAACTACCGTCAAATTCTGATTAAATCTTTAATATAAATGTATCAACTGCATTCACTTTTTCACATCTAAACATTAATCTATTTACACATGTCACAGTGAACTATCTATTTTGTATATAAAATATAGATACACACAGACAAATAGATAGGTAGATAGACACATATGTATATAGGTAGATAAACAAATAGATAAATAGATAAATTAGATAGATAGACGTATAGGTAGATAGATAGACAGAGAAACATATACAGATAATATATATATATATAATATATATATATATATATATATATATATATATATATATATTAGAGAGAAGAGAGAGAGAGAGAGAGAGAGAGAGAGAGAGAGAGACAGAGAGAGAGACAGAGAGAGAGAGAGATAGATTAATAGATAGATAGGTAGATATTTAGGGCAACTGCTACATATGAAGCTGAAATAAAAAAATTATACAAAGTAACAGCAAACTTCGGAAAAGATAACAACACCTTACATGATCCTTGCCAATACGTCTAAATAAACATAAAAAAAAGTTTCAATTAATTCGTTTTCTCTATTATAAATCTAATGCTTGAAATTAACTTTAACGGGGATGGGAAGAAAACAACGAGGTTTAGAAAACGGACCGCAGTGGAGGGTATACTTAAATAAATTAGAATTAATCTCCGGGAATGAAGTAGATCATAGATGTAGAAAACGGTACTGGACGCGAACGAAGATGATTGATAAGGAAGTCGAGGTAAATACATGACGTAAACGACTAGACATTTCGGATTGCAAAGCCTGTATGACCAAAATAATGGATGATGGATTGATGATGATGATGATGATGATGATGATAGTGTGGTTGGTGATATGAAGATAATGATGGCAATGATGAAAATGAAGTTAATGGTGATGATGATGGTACTGGGGATAATGATGAAAGATGATGATACACACACACACACGCACCACACATATATACATCACACACACACCACACACACACCACACACACACAGATATATAATATAATATATATATATATATATATATATATATTATATATATTATATTATATATATAGACGAACACCAGGGGAAAAGGCAACAGAACTCCACTCGAGCTTTCCCCTGAATAGAAGCCAGAGTCTCCGCAAGCACAGCGCCGCCCTCGTGGGAACGCGCCAAGGGTCGAACTATGAATGACAGGGCACAGGTGAAGATGCCCGACCCTCTCGCATGCTGCTTCTTAGGGCCCGGGGATGACAGGAGGGTCTCAGGTGGATGCTGGAGGACGCGCGGAGATGTAAGGAGGGATGGATGAAGATTGGAGAGACAGAGGAGGGGGAGGAGAAGAAGAGCGGGAGTAAGAAAGATAAAAAGAAAGACTCACTGATACACACATGCACACACATACAGAAGGAAATAGATGATGAGATAGAGAAGAGAGAGAGAAGAGAGAAGAGAGAGGAGAGAGGAGAGAGAGGAGAGAGAGGAGAGAGAGAGAGAGAGAGAGAGAGAGAGAGAGAGAGAGAGAGAGAGAAAGAAGAGAGAAGAGACGAGAAAGAGGAGAAGAGAGAGAGAGAAGAGAGAGAGAGAGAAGAGAGAGAGAGAGAGAAAGAGAGAGAAGAGAAGAGAGAGAAAGAAAGAAAGAAAGAAAGAAAAGAAAGAAATAAACCTGAGCCTCGGATTCTAAATTCACCTCAATGAATATTGCACAGTAAGACATTTATTATGCAACCTAGAGGTAATGAAGCTCGGATCAACACTGAAATATTTCTTTCACTTCAACGTACGTGTTGATTTGA
>NW_020871266.1:357774-369266 GCF_003789085.1 Penaeus vannamei
TGTGTGTGTGTGTGTGTGTGTGTGTGTGTGTGTGTGTGTGTGTGTGTGTGTGTGTGTGTGTGTGTGTGTGTGTGTGTGTGTGTGTGTGTGTGTCTGCGTATGTATGTGAGCTCTTACGTCTATATTCGTTTTTGCGCATGCGCGTGTAGACATGTCACATTCACGTCTACATCTAAACTCACCTCCACAAAGCATCTCGTCTTCTCCGTCGAGATAAACCGCAGCCGGCCTATACACCTTCCACGAAAGACGAAAAAAAGAGAAGGAAAAAAAAGAAAAAAGAAAAAAAAGAAATCGGTTTTCTCTCTATCCCACAGAATTCCCCCCCCCTCTCTCCCTTCCCTTCCCTCCCTTCCCTCCCTTCCCCCTCTCCTCCTTTCCATCCTCCCTCCCCCTCCACGTCCCCTTCCATTAGCAATGAATAGCAAATGTAAAAAAACAGGCACCTATAGGTCTCCCGAGCTGGTCCCCGCGCCCCCATGAATAATAAAACGGGGCTAAACAAGTGTCATTTGGAACTACGCGGGAGCCAGTCAAGACTCTTCATTTCAAGGGGGGGGCGGGGTTGGCACTGGCACTCATCGCCGGAGATGGACCGACGGCCGACGATCTAAAGGCTCTCTTGATCTGGCTCTCTTTCCTTCTGTCCAGGTGCGGGCGTGCGGGCGGCGGGCGGGCGGGCGAGCGGCGGGCGGGCGGGCGGGCGGGCGGGCGGGCGTGCGGGCGGGGCAGAGGAGGAGGGACCGGCGGCGTGAATAGAAGGAAGAGTTCCTTGCAGAAAGAGGTCGAGGGGCGGGGCAAGGGACGCGGGGAGGCCAGGCCTGGAGAGTCTTATCATGGAGACGGAGTATATGCAAAAATATACGATGATAACTTACCCACAAATAAACACAGACATATATACAGACGCGGAAATGCAAAAACACAAATACGTTATTTGCATACATACATACATACATACATACACACACACACAAATATATACATATACATGCACACACACACACATACACACACATGTATGTGTGTGTTCGTTTATGCTATGTCATGTCATATCATATCTATATATTTATCTATCTATACCTTTTACACACACGCACACACACATATATATAATGTATATAATATACATACATATATATATATATATATATATATATATATATATATATATATATATATATATATATATATATATATACACACGTGCATACATACATGCATACATGTGTGATTGCGTGTATAAAGGTTTATCATATATACATACTTATCTGTCTACCTTCATATATATATATATATATATAATATATATATATATATATATATATATATATATATATATATATATATATATATATATATATATACACTACACACACACACACACACACACACACACACACACACACACACACACACATATATATATAATATATATATATATATATATATATATATATATATATGTGTGTGTGTGTGTGTGTGTGTGTGTGTGTGTGTGTGTGTGTACATACATATATATTTATCACACTTATAAACAATTAATTTCGAAGTGCCGGATCCACATGAATCCGCCTTCCACATCCACACAACCCAAATCCAGCCCAACACCCCTCCCCACCTCACCCACCCCACCCCACCCCCACCCCCAACCCCCCCTAGGCGCCGCTCGTTTCCACAACATCTGTTCTGATATACATTTGCCTCGCCCACTCCGCCGCGAGCCAAGCCTTGCCACGCCCACTCGCCTCACCTCGAGGGCCCGGTCGGGCGTCGGGGAGTATCGGTCCGAGGCAAGAGTTCGGGGGAGGCAAAGCGGGTGAGGGATTTAGGCCAGGGTGAAGGGTGACGGGTGAGTGGGCGGGCTGAGGGCGTGAAGGGTGACGGGTGAGTGGGCGGGCTGAGGGCGTGAAGGGTGACGGGTGAGTGGGCGGTCTGAGGGCGTGAAGGGTGACGGGTGAGTGGGCGGGCTGAGGGCGTGAGGGTTGTTGGGCGGGAGGGAGTGGGCGGCTGAGGGCGTGAGGGTTGTTAGTCGGGAGGGTGAGTGGGCGGGCTGAGGGCGTGAGGGTGAGTGGGCGGGCTGAAGGCGTGAGGGTTGATGGGGGGTTATTGGGCGTGAGGGTGAGTGGGCGGGTTGAGGGCGTGAGGGTGAGTGGGCGGGCTGAGGGCGTGAGGGTTGACCAGGGCGTTATTGGGCGGGAGGGGGAAGAGGCTGAGGGAGGGGGAGGGGAAGTGGAGTGGGCGGGTAAGCGGGCTGAGGGCGTGAGGGTTGATGGGGGGGTTATTGGGCGGGAGGATAAGGGGGGGAGGGAGGGGAGGTGGAGTGGGCGGGTGACAATGGGTGCAATAGAGGAATTCGACGCGTAACTGCTTGAAGGATGAAGATGTTGGGTGTCTCGTGGGATATGTAAATTTCCAGAATCCTACCTTTCTCTCTCTCTCTCTCTCTCTCTCTCTCTTCTCTCTCTCTCTCTCTCTCTCTCTCTCTCTCTCTCTCTCTCTCTCTCATTCACACTCTCTCTCTGTCATTTACTCTCTCTCTCTCTCTGTCATTTACTCACTCTCTCTCTCTCTCCATTCTCTCTCTCTCTCATCATCTCTCTCTCTCACTCTCACTCTCTCTCTCTCTCTCTCTGTCATTTACTCTCTCTCTCTCTGTCTTTACTCTCTCTCTCTCTTCTCTCTCTCTCTCTCTCTTCTCTCTCTCTCTCTCTCTCTCCCTCGTCCCTCCTCCCTCCGTCCCTCCCTCCCTCCTTCCTTCCTTCCTTCCTTCCTTCTTCCTTCCTTCCTTCCTTCCTTCCTTCCTTCCTCCCTCCCTTCCCCTTCCTCCCTTCCTCCCTTCCTCCTCCCTTCCTTCCTTCCCTCCTTCCCTTCCTCCCTTCCTCCCTCCTTCCCTCCATCTCTCTCTCTCTCTCTCTCTCTCTTTTCTTTCTTTTTTTTTTACGCGACCTTTCTCTGGCCCATCGGGGGCGTGATCCCTCTTGAGTGTGACAAGCAGACACAGTATGGGCGGGTTGCGGGCGGCGGCGCGCGATGGGTGGTTGGCATTCTTGCGTGACAGGATGCCAAAGGGTTGAAGGCTTTGGGGGTTCTTACAGGCGAGAGAAAGTTCGCGAATACTACAAAAAGTTTTTTTTTTTTTTTTTTATCCAACTTTAGATTGATTTAGCGTCTCCCTCATTCATCATTTTAGTTTTGGAATTTCTTTCTGGTGTAAGTATTCGAAAAAAAACTGCCATATATATATGCATTTTTTAAAAATGTCTTTGAAGTTCCATTTTCGAAAAAAAAAATGAATTTCGAAAATACAGTTTAGATAAGCTGAGATAAAGGAAAAAAAAACAGAAGAGATGCGAAACCAAGGAAAACTTGAGGCACAAAAATAAATAAATAAATGAATAAAAATAAACAAATAAAATAAAATACACGAATAAAACAAACCAAAAGGAAACAAGAAGGAAACGAAAACAACGCGTCTATGTGCAGCCGCGGTCCTCAGGGGAGACGAAGGGCGGAAAGGGAGAAGAGACGAGAGGATAAACAAGGATAAGCAACGAAAGAGGGAGGAAGGAAAGAGGGGAAGGGGGAAGGAGGGGAGAGCGCTGGGATTACGCTACAAGAAAGGGGTGAATAATGAATGGATTTGAAGGGGCGTAATTGACGCTGAGGATGGGTAGTTGTCGAGATATGAGAGAAAATGGGATTATTGGGATCTAAGAGAAAATGGGATTATGGAACAGAAAACGGGATCAAGGTTATCTCCTGTGAAGGGGTGACTTAACTGTAAGAAAGGGGTGCATACGAAATTTAGACCTGTGAAGAATTAATGGTAAAGATTCAGATTTACATGTCGGTGAGGATGTGATATATATGTTACAACAATAATTGTGTTGGTGATAATAGTGTTGAATAAACGTTCACAGAAAACTATGACGACGATTGTACATATAATATTGATCCTAATCATGCCACGAATAAAAGAACACTGTCGTAATACCAAAGAATAATTAAAACAAAAATAAAACCCACAAAGACAAATATGCACAATGTAATCAATTTTCGATATCACTGCTACCGATTTTGAAATCAATTAGCAATCAGCCAAAGAGTCTCGAAAAACAAGTACACATAAAAAAAGCAAATAAACTGGTGATAAACTTAGACATTAACAAAAGCAAACAACCCAATCAAGTTGTTCGCGCCTTCCAGGGAGGAAAAACAAGCAGTGCGCCGCTCTCCCTCGGGGGACCGAGATAATCTACGTAAATTCTGCCGACAGAGAAGGAGAGAGAAGGAGAAAGGAGAGAGAATGCGCACATACATGTGTGTGCGTGTGTGTTTGCGTGTGTGTTTTGTGCGTGCGTGCGTGCGTGTTTGTGTGTGTGTTTTTTATGTGTGTGTGTTTGTGTGTGTGTGTGTTGTGTGTGTGTGTGTGTGTGTGTGTGTGTGTGTGTGTGTGTGTGTGTGTGTGTGTGTGTGTGTGTGTGTGTGTGTGTGTGTGTGTGTGTGTGTGTGTGAGGGCATCAAAATACAGAGAAAAGAGAACAAGAAAAATGTCGAAGACATGTGAGGAGAGAGAGAGAGAGAGAGAGAGAGAGAGAGAGAGAGAGAGAGAGAGAGAGAGAGAGAGAGAGAGAGAGAGAGAGAGAGAGAGAGAGAGAGAGAGAGAGAGAGAGAGAGAGAGACGAGAGACGAAGAGAGAGAGAGTCGAGAGAAGAGCGGAGACAACAGACAGAGAGCCGAGAGACAATCAGACAGACCGACAGAGCCGAGAGCGCGAGAGGTGTTCCGTCCCCCGCTCGCCTCGCCTCGCTCGCCTCGCCTCGCCAAATCCTCTCACAAAGGCGACCCTCTCCGGCACCCATGTGTCGGCTCGGCGCGGCACCTCGAACCCCATTGTTGCGATTCAAACAGCAATCAGAGACAGATAAAAGAAGCACAATAACAGCCTCAGAACAACTGTTAATGGGGTCGTTAGAGTGTGATTTAACGAGAGCTTGTCAGAGAACTTGGGCTCTGAATCTTTAAAGAGGTCGCTGCTGGGGTGGAGGAGATACGGGCGGGGGAGGGGACAGGGGGGAAAGGGGAGGGGGAGGGGACAGGGGGAAAGGGGGGAGGGGGGGGACAGGGGGGAAAGGGGAGGGGGAGGGGACAGGGGAAGGGGAGGGGGAGGGAAGGGGGGGGGAAGTGGAGGGGAAGGGGGAGGGACAGGGGGGAATGGCAGAGGGAAGGGGAGGGGGGGACAGGGGGATAGTGGAAGGGGAGGGAGAGGGGGATCATCAGCCATATGTTTAGACAGGAGTGAGTGGTGCTCGTATCCCTTTTTATTTATATTTTTTGTTGTTTTTTCCCCAATATAAATCTTTAATTCTTCATACAAAAAGGGGAGGCGAGCACACACTGGAGATCTATATTCTCGTTCTGATTTTTTTTTCTGTATCTGTCTCCCTTTCTTTCTCTCTCTCTCTCCGCCCCCCTACACACACACCACACACACAATCACACTTTATATATATATATATATATATATATATATATATTATATATTATATATATATATATATATATATATATATAGAGAGAGGAGAGAGAGAGAGAGAGAGGAAGAGAGAGAGAGAGAAAGAAATAGACAGAGACATTCATACATATACATATACATACATACATATATATATATATATATAATATATATATATATATAACATATATATATATATATATATATATATTATAACATATTTTTTCACTCACTTCATACCCCACTCCTACTTCCAACCCCATTCTCATTCCCCACTTTCTCTCTCACACAGCACACACACACACACACACAACACAAAAAAAAAAAAAAAAAAACTCAGACAACTGCTGTTAATATGCTCAGAGAAAGAGGCAGAGGAAATATGACGAGAAGGAGAGAAAACCTATTTCCCTATTCAAGAAAACGCGAATTGGGCGTTGAGACTCCCGTTACGTCCACGCAACACCCCCTTGATATTCACGCATCGGAACCCACTGGAATCTCACCTTGGAATATTCCGGTGTTCCTTCGAGAGCATCTTGAAGGAGGAGGAATAAATATATTACCGAATTTGAGGTTATAGCTGGTTGGTGATTTTAAAGGAAGAAATATAATTTAATATAATGATAATAAGACGAAGAAAATAATAATAATAATAAATAATAATAATAATAATAAATAATAAGAAGAAGACGAGGAAGAAAACGAAAGACGATTTCTCATGGATAAACGAGAAAAAAAGAAAATTAAAAGATTTGCTTTTTATAGTACGCATACATGAGCAATTCAAAGAGTTCATTCAACGCCAGACTTGCTTTAATTAATTCATTTTGTTTTAGGGCTTTCCAAGTGAAGAAAGTGCAGAGGCGGGAAAAGAGAGAGTGGGAGAGGGAGAGAGAGACAGAGTAGGAGCGTTGGAGAGGGAGAGAGAGACAGATAGGAGCGTGGGAGAGAGACAGAGTAGGAGCGTGGAGAGGGAGAGAGGACAGAGTAGAGCGTGGGAGAGGGAGAGAGAGACAGAGTAGGAGCGTGGGAGTAGGGAGGAGAGAGAGAGACAAGAAGGAGCGTGGGAGAGAGAGAGAGAGTACAGAGTAGGAGCGATGGAGCATAGGAGGTGGGAGAGGGAGAGAGAGACAGAGAGGAGCGTGGAGAGGGAGAGAGAGACAGAGTAGGAGCGGTGGGAGAGGGAGAGAGAGACAGAATAGGAGCGAGATAGAGCGTGGGAGAGGGAGAGAGAGACAGAGTAGGAGCGTGGGAGAGGGAGAGAGAGACAGGTAGAGAGCGTGGGAGAGGGAGAGAGAGACAGGTAGGAGCGTGGAGAGGGAGAGAGAGACAGAGTAGGAGCGTGGGAGAGGGAGAGAGAGACAGAGTATAGAGAGTGGAGAGGAGAGAGAGACGAGTAGGAGCGTAGAGGGAGAGAGAGAACAGAATAGGGCGTGGGAGAGGGAGAGAGAGACAGAGTAGGAGCGTGGGAGAGGGAGAGAGAGACAGAGTAGGAGCGTGGGAGAGGGAGAGAGAGACAGAGTAGGAAGAGTGGGAGAGGGAGAGAGAGGAGCAGAGTAGGAAGCGTGGAGAGGAGAGAGAGACAGAGTAGGAGCAGAATAGAGTAGGAGCGTGGGAGAGGAGAGAGAGACAGAGTAGGAGCGTGGGAGAGGAGAGAGAGACAGAGTAGGAGCGTGGGGAGGGAGAGAGAGACAGAGTAGGAGCGTGGGAGAGGGAGAGAGAGGGACAGAATAGGAGCGTGGGAGAGGGGAGAGAGAGGACAGTACGTGGGAGAGACAGAGTAGGAGAGAGGGAAGAGAGACAGAGTAGGAGCGTGGGAGAGGAGGAGAGAGACAGAGTAGGAGCGTGGGAGAGGGAGAGAGAGACAGAGTAGGAGCGGGGAGGAGAGAGAGAGACAGGAGTAGGAGCGTGGGAGAGGGGAGAGACAGAGTAGGAGCGTGGGAGAGGGGAGAGAGAGACAGAGTGAGAGTAGTGGGAGAGGGAGAGAGAGAGACAAGTAGGAGCGTGGAGAGGGAGAGAGAGACAGAGTAGGAGAGTAGGGAGAGGGAGAGAGAGACAGACATAGGAGCGTGGGAGAGGGAGGAGAGACAGAGTAGGAGCGTGGGAGAGGGAGAGAGAGACAGAGTAGGAGCGTGGGAGAGGGAGAGAGACAGAGTAGCAGTGGAGAGATAGGAGCGTGGGGAGAGGAGAGAGAGACAGAATAGGAGCGTGGAGAGGGAGAGAGAGACAGAGTAGGAGCGTGGAGAGAGGGAGAGAGAGACAGAGTAGGAGATGGGAGAGAGGAGAGAGAGACCAGAGTATGGTGGAGCGTGGGAGGGGAGAGAGAGACAGAGTAGGAGCAGAGTAGGAGCGTGGGAGGGAGGGAGACAAATAGGAGAGAGGAGGAGAGACAGAGTAGGAGATTGGGAGAGGGAGAGAGAGACAGAGTAGGGAGAGGGAGGAGATAGGAGCGTGGGAGAGGGAGAGAGAGACAGAGTAGGAGCGTGGGAGCAGAGTAGGAGCGTGGGAGAGGGAGAGAGAGGGGGGGGATACTGCACGTAAATGCATAAACGCATATATTCATCTGTCTATCTATCTATCTATCTATATACATATATATATCTGTGCGTGCGTGTGTGTGTGTGTTGTGTGTGTGTGTGTGTGTGTGTGTGTGTGTGTGTGTGTGTGTGTGTGTGTGTGTGTGTGTGTGTGTGTGTCGTATCTGTGTGTGTGTGCGTATCTGTGTGTGTGTGCGTATCTGTGTGTGCGTGTGTGTGTGTATCTGTGTGCGTGTATCTGTGTGCGTGCGTAAGTGTGCATGTGCGCGAGGTCTATATAAATACTTGTATAGACCTTGCATGTGGCGTTTGCGTGCGTGTGCATATGCGTATTGGCGCCTTTGCGAGCGTATGCCATTAGCAAAGCGGCAAGAAACGAACAAAAATCTCCCTAAGACTAAAAAGATCAAGTGTATTTCTGGTGTCAGATGGGCGCCTTTGAGGAGGGGGAGACTCGCGACATGGGGAGGGGGGAGGGGGGGGTACTCAGGGGAGGAGGTGGGGGCGGGGGGGGGGGGGGGGGGAAAGGAGGGTTGACGCAATGACGCAAATCGAGGACAGGCATTCAGGTGTGTGATCTGCCGATGATTCAGCGTCCCCCTACGCCCCCCCCTCCATCCCTCCTTCTCCCTACCACCTACTCTTCTCTCCTCCTTATACCCTTACCTCCCTCCTCCCCTCCTCGTCCTACCCCCTCTTCCTCCTCCTTATACCCTTACCTCCCTCCTCCCCTTCTCCCTTCCTCTCCCACCACTTCCCCTTTCACCTCTTCCCCTCTACATCCTCTCTCCTCCCTCTTCTCTCCTCTCCTCCCTCCCCTCCCTCTCTCTACCCACTCTTTCTACGCCCCCTCTTACGAAAGGGGTTAACCCTCCTTATAGATGGCTCCCCTGGGTTAAGGTGGCAATAATGACACTCTGTAGGGATTCTGTAGGATAATGTAGGATCACGCCATGATGCAGGAAAGGGGGGGGGGGGGAAGGGGGCGGGATGGGGGGGGGAGGGGGGGTGGGGGGATGGGGAGGGGGGAAGGGGGCGGGAGCGGGAGGGGATGGGAGGAGGAAAGGAAGATGGGAAGGAAGCGGAAAGGAAATGGGAGATGGGAGGGGGGGAGGGGAAAGGGAAAGAGGGAGGAAGGAGAGACGAAAAGGAGGTGGGAGGAGAAGGGGAGAGGAAAGGGGAAGGGGAGGCAGGAAGATTGGGAAAGGGAAAGTTGGGGTTACAGGGAGGGGGGTAAGGAAAGAGAGGGAAGGGAGGGGGAAGGAGAGGATAAGAGTAACGTACGGGGGAAGAGAAGAGGGGGAAGGAATAAGGAAGAGGGAGGGAAAGTGGAACGGAGGGGGTGGGGGTGGGAGGAGGGGAAAGGATAAGCAAAGAGGGAGGGAAAGGGGAACGGAGGCGGGGGGAGGTAGAGGGGGGGAAGGGAGGGGAGATGAACACAACGTATTTATGGGTGACGCTCGGCTGCTTCCGGACACTTGCCTTTGTTTTAGGGCGTGTGTGTGGTGTGTGTGTGTGTGTGTGTGTGTGTGTGTGTGTGTGTGTGTGTGTGTGTGTGTGTGTGTGTGTGTGTGTGTGTGTGTGTGTGTGTGTGTGTGTGTGTGTGTGTGTGTGTGTGTGTGTGTGTGTGTGTGTGTGTGTGTGTGTGTGTGTGTGTGTGTGTGTGTGTGTGTGTGTGTGTAGTGTCTGGGTGTGTGCGTGCATGCGTGTGAGTGTGTTTCTGTATGTCTGTATATGTGTGTATGTGCGTATGTGTGTACATACATATGCATGTTTTAATTTGCAGATATGTTAATTTCGCGTTTGTCTGTTTACTTCGACCTTTGTACAACAGATATTAACTGTCTATGTAAAGAACTCTCTATTAGTTTATATAATCCTTCACATGTTTATGTAAATTGGTAAGAACATGAATGTATCATAAATAAAAATAGCATGAGAATATACAACTAAAAAACACACACACCCACACTCACACACGCCACCACATCACCACACCTAAAAATACCAAACACCAAATAATAAGCCAACGCGGGGGAAAAAAGAGAAATAAATGGAAAAAAATAACAGAGAAGGGGGAAAATAGTTCTTTTTTCCCATTTTCCATAATTTCTGCAGAAAACGGAGCGCGATCAGATATCCCCGTCCTATTGTGAGCGGGAAGGCGAGCGTGAAGCGAACGCGCCTTAGCCGAAAACGGACAAAGAAAAAGCTAAAAAAAAAAAGGAAAGAATGAAAAGAGAGAGAGAGAGAGAGAGAGAGAGAGAGAGAGAGAGAGAGAGAGAGAGAGAGAGAGAGAGAGAGAGAGAGAGAGAGAGAGAGAGAGAGAGAGGTGGAGCCAGGAAGAGGATATAAAAAGAGAGAAAGAAAGAAAGACGAAGAAAAGATGATGACGAGGAAGAAGAAGAGAAGAGGATTATTACCTCGTTCGAGAATCTTCACACCTCGCTGTACATGAACATGAAAACTGAACAGGTAACAATTAAGTTGGTAAAGCCTGGTTTCTCCCTTCCCTGCCCACTCCCTCCCCCCCGCTCCCTATCTCCCTGTTCCTCCCCCTTCCCCAGTCCCTCTCTCCCTCTACCACCTCCTTACACCCCTTCCCTATTCCCTCTCTCCCTGCCCCTTCCCTCCCCATTCCCTCCTCCTTCTACCACCTCCCTTCCCCCATTCACTCTCTCCCTGCCCCATTCCCTCTCTCCCTTCCCCTCTTTCCCTTACCACTCCCTCACTACCCCTCCCTCCCTTCCCATTCCCACTCTCCTCCCCCTTCCCCTCCCTCCCCAATTCTCCTCCTCCCCTTCCTCTTCTACCCCCCCCCTCCCCGCCCCCACAACACCGTTCTATTATAAGGCAAAAAGAAGCTTCATTACGATCGTAAAGTATAATGTAATTATCAAACAAAAGGCGCCTTACAGGAAAAATAAGCCAAGTGATCATTAATTGGCGAATGGGATCGTAAACTCGCAAGGAAGACAAACAAGCCAAGTTGGCAGCCTTTGGATTCCGAAAGCTCTTTTCTTTTCCGAAGATAACGTTATACAGCAATATATGCATTCAAATGCGCACCGCACGCCGCGCGCGGCACGCACACACACACACACCACACACACACACACACACACACACACACACACACACACACACACACACACACACACACACACACACTGACGCACAGACACACCACGCACACGCACGCACGCGCGCACGCACGCATATATATGTAAATATATATATATATATATATATACTATATATTGTGCATTATATATGTATATATATATATATATCTATATATACTATATATGTGCATTATATATGCTCACAGGAGTATACCGCATACATACATATATATATATATAATATATAAATAATATATATGTTCGACGTATGAAGAGTAAGATGAAGAATAATGTAAGATATGTATATCA